>WEIT01009506.1:64444-133770 GCA_013389985.1 Dryoscopus gambensis | reverse complement strand
TGGTTCTCCTGGACCCCTACTTTTCTCCCCACCTGTCCCCATTTCTGTCCTGTCCCTCTGGATTTCTGCACTGGCATCTCCTGGAGATCTTCCCTCCAGAGTTGCTCCTTCAGCTTTTCTGCAGAAGGTTTCTCTCTTTCCCTCCAGGGTGAGCTGTGGGAGCTTCCTGGTTCTCCTGAACCCCTTCTTTTCTCCCCACCTGTCCCCATTTCTGTCCCGTCCCTCTGGGTTCCTGCACTGGCATCTTCTGGAGATCTTCCCTCCAGAGCTGCTCCTTCAGCTTTTCTGCAGAGGATTTCTCCCAGTCCCTCCAGGGTGAGCTGTGGGAGCTTCCTGGTTCTCCTGGACCCCTTCTTTTCTCCCCACCTGTCCCCATTTCTGTCCCATCCCATCCTTAGACATGGGAAAAACTCCAATCCCTCTCTCTCTTCCAGCCCTGCCTTGTCTGTTCCTACAGCTCCGCTCAGGCTTACGGCCCAAAAATTTAAATTGAAGTTATATTTAAATGCAAATTTCTGTATTAGAAATTGAAGTGTAAATTATCAAAAGTCTTCTGTTCTTCCTCCTGTTTCTCTTCTGCATTGGAGAAGAACTCTCCATAAATAACAAACATTATGGTTTTATGCATAGATTTAATTTTCCTCCTTGAAACTTCTACTTTTTTGGTGACTGTTACAAAAAACCTTAATAATGGTGTTCACTGATATTGAAGCCTTATCTAATTTAACCAAAATGCTGCATTACTGCATTTTCTCTTCGTATTTTTCTGTTATCTCTATCCCTCTTTGTAGCTGAGACATGTCTGCTTAGGAAATTTATGTAAATGAGCTGCTGGAATAACTTGAAGTGGATTTGTTTGGTTGCACAGGATCAGTTGGTAGCACTTCACTCAAAGTTTAAACGGCTTCAATTCAGTTCCTTCCACCCCAAATAATGATCAAAAGAGGTTTAGAGTTCATTCTTACGGGCTTTTCAGAGGTCAGTTCTAAAGAATTTGAGCAATGAGGAGCAGGGATTGGCCTTGGGATGTGGCCCAAAGGATGGGCAGGATTTAGTGCAGGAAAAAGACCACAGAGACAAGGGGTAGCATAAAGGGCTGGGTTCTCACTGAGAAAATGAGTACATTAAAATTTTCCCCATTATAAAGTAGATTTAAAGAAACATCTCATCATTTGAAAACTGATTGTAGTGTGCTACACGATAATCTGGTGGTGTAACATTTAGAGAAGGTGTAAAGAGAAATAAAAATTGATATAATGTAAGAAAATGCTCCCTGAAACTGTGGAAAAGCAGCTTTCACGGTGTCCCAGAGACTGAGATCATCTCATTTTAAAGTGAGATTTAAAGATTTAAAGATTTAAAGTAAGTAATTTAAATAATTTAAAATTATTTTCCTAGAACGCATTTTCATATATTTTTCTTTTCTTGGTTCTCTAAATACATTATTTTATGTGCTTTTAAAATGGAATACTCTGATCTTTAACCTCTGCCAGGTGTATTTGGAATTATTTCTGCCTCATATCTGGCAGGACAGTGCAAGGATCCTGCTGGGACAGCAAGGAGGTGACCACACCTTCCCTGGAAGGGTTTTGCTGATTCCTGCTATTGTTTTATTGCTTTATTCCTAAACTTCTCCAGGAGTATTTTAAGGCAGATACAATTTCCTAATTTTTAAGCCTCACCCTGTTAATATTCAACTTCTGGGATTCAGGCAGAAATGCAGAAAAAATGAGTTTGATATCTGGTTATACCTTATAATTTCTTACTCTTCTGGGAATGATTTTTTCTTTTTTGTTCTCTTCCCCTCTTCCCTTTCCCTTTTTTTGGCCTATTTTCCTTTTCCCCTTTCCCCCTTCCTCCCCTTTCTCCCTTATTCTTTTTTATTTTTTCTTCTTTTCCTACTTCCCCCTTCCTTCCTCTCCCTTCTTTTTCTTTTTCTTTTTCTTTTTTCCCTCTTTCCACTTTCCCCCTTTTCCCCTCTCCCCCTTCTTTCTCTTTCCTTTTTTTCCATTTCCCCCCATTTTTTTTATTTTCCCATTTCCCCCCCTTCCTTCTCCCCCCTTTCCCCCTTTTTCCTTTTTCTCCCTTTTTAAATTTTCCTCCTTTTTTCCCCTTCCTTTGCCTCTTCTCTTTCTCTTTTCCTCTTTCCCCTTGCCCTCATATTTTCTTATTTTCTCCTTTTTTCCTCCTCCACTTCAATAATTTGTGCCCTGCTGGGTAGAACCTGCCGGGGGAGGGAGGAGACGTGGTTTGAGCTTCTGCAATTCCATATTTGAGATAATCTAAGGTTAAAAAAGTCTCTGTGAGTCAGTTCCAGCAGGAAGTTGAGCCTACACTTCCTTAAGCCCAAGTGGCTCCTTGACATTTTGGTCCAAACCTTTCCCAAGGCCATTTTTGGGGATGAAAATGTGCGGAATGTCGGATGGGGAACAGTTTAATTTTATCTGTGATCAAAGTCTGGCAATGACTGACTCATTGTCAGGGTGAGCTGATGGCAAATTTCTTCATTTCCAGATATCTCCAGCAGAGTATTTTATTAAAATAACAAAAATTAATGGCTATTCCATTTTACAAAACTGATTTAATTTGATGCCCGAATTTGTTCATTATCTGCAAAGCTGAGCAGAAATGGGTTTTTTCAACTTATTTCAAGAAAGTCTCCAGATGAACAAAACATTTGTTCTCATAGCAAAATGCTTCATTAATTTATTTTGGAAGTGTGAGGGGGAAAAAACTGTGAATGGAAGATTCTGTTCTGATCTGTGAAGTGCTGGGATTTAAATTTTGGGAGTTTTTTCTCTGAGAGAGTTCACGGGATTGATTTTGTTGTAATTATCAGTTCTGATCCACAGCTTCCTCAGTAATTCATCATTAAAGACCTAAAATAAATTACTTTTTTACCAAACGAGAAATACTCTTGAAAGGTCATATTTTCATGCCCATGAAGATTTTTGGCAAATCAGCCAGAGCTGATACAAAGAGAGAACAAAAAAATCACTAAAGAAGAAAATGGGATTTATTATTTAAATTTATGAAATAAAGCCACACTTCCCTCTGCCAGTTTCCTGGGAAGTTTCAGTGTCGTTTTTGGTGGCAAAAGGAAGTTGGAAGCTTGAAGGGGCCCAGTGGTTTTTTGTGCACTGAACATTTCCCTCTTTCTTTTGAATCTGGGGAGTTTGGAAATGATGCCATCTCTCATTGGAGTTACTTTGCTGCATTTCACAAGGGGGAAAATATTCTCTGTGGGGTTGAAATGAGGAATTCTCTCCCTCTTCTCTTCTCCTCATGGAGATTTCATGGTGGTGATTTGTCCAGCCAAGAATTGTAAGCAATAATTTTGGTCGTGCTTTATTTAATGTATTTTTTAAGGGTAATTCTGTGGTGATTATTTGTCTGGCCAACATTTTTAAGGAATGGTTATGGTCATGCTTTATTTAATAGATGTATTAAGAGTAAGTTTGTGCATGTCAGAGAACTGACACATTAAACTGTAAAAAATGGCTCAGCACGGACGAACTCTGAACTCCTGATTGCACTGGCCCTGCCCTGTGTCCAAGACTTTTGTTGGCTTCATCTGTGGACTTTGCACTCAAGTTTTTTTCCTCCTTTCCAGGGATCTTTTGTATTTCCATCCCTGGCAGTGCCCAAGGCCAGGCTGGATGGGGCCTGGAGCAGCCTGGGACAGTGGGAGGTGTCCCTGCCCATGGCAGGGGTGGGAATGGGATGGGCTCTAAGGTCCCTTCCAACCAATTCCAACTAATTTTGGGAAGAGCTGGTCCATGTTCAGCGTTCCTGAGGAGCACGAGCAGAGATTTGGGAGGCAGCTCCATTATCCCATCCAGCTAAACCACAAAAGTTGCTGTGAAAGGGAAATAACGTCCACCACCATAATTTCCACCACCATCTGAGCAAGATTCCTTGGAATGACTCCAAAGTGTGACAGTTTGGACTCCCCACCCCAAATCTCACTGATATGCTCAGATTAGAGACTTCTCATTGTGATATCATAATCTCCTTTTAAAAATGCCATTTTTGATTTGATCAGAGTTGCATTTGGGGAAGATTTGGGAAGATGAAAGAGCTGTTGTAGGGATGTGATGCTCCAGTGAGGAATTTGGGACATGATGATGGAGAAGTGGCCAGGGAAGGTGACAGTGAGGATTCATCCTGGTGAGCTCCTTCCCTGAGCTGGAAGGAGTCCAGAGGACTCCAACATGTGGAGGAAAATTTGGTGGGCTAACAGTTCTCCACCAGTTCTCCCAGTTTAAATTCTCCAGGAAAGTCAGTGCAAATGCTTGCCAGTAATTATTTGAGGGGAAAGAGCTTCAGCTGTGAGTTTTGAGCTGCTGCCTTTGATTTAAAAAAGAGAAAAAAGGTGAACAGTGGGGATGGCTCTCCCCATTCCTGCTCTCTGAAAAAAAAACCCCTAAAAGCAGCTGATGTTATTTGAAACTCTGAAGTTTTTACTCTGTGTGGATGACACCTGAGCTGGGGAGAATGAGGGAAGAGCTGTGGTTTGAAGTTGAGAATTTGCTGGGAATAGAATCCAGATTTCACACTTGAGGGGAAATAGGAAGATCTGAGTCCCTCTGGAACTCTGGATATGACGTGGGAAACTCTCGGAGCATCAACAGGCAACAAATGGGGCAGTGGAAGGGGTAAAATAACTGCACCTTTGCCCTTGGGTTGCCACTGGATTATAATTTCTGGAAATCCAGAGGAGCTGATAAAACTGTGACAATAAATTGGGAGAAAGAAGCTTCAGCTAAGCCCACAAAATGAATCGTGAGTGTCTGACACCACCTCTCCCCTCCAAAATGCCAAATCCAAGATGTTTAAAACTCATTCAGGAAATGATTAACAAAGAACAGCTTTCAGGTCTTGCCTTTAAGAATTATTTACAGCTCAAAGCCCAGATTTATGCCTGTTCTCCACGTGCTTGTTTCCAAACAGGTGTTGGGGAGCTGAGGGAGCAAGAGTGGAAGAGAAGCCAACTCCTCGTGTTTTAGGTTTGATTTATGGCCTAAAAAGTGCCTGAGTGAGGTGACCTGGCTGTTAAGGAGGTTATTCTGAAAAGAAAGATGTTTTGATGGACAGGGAATATCATAACATTAAAATGTTTATGTTTCCCAGCCAAAAGCTCTGGTGGTGGCTGCTAAGGGATGTCCGAGGTGCCCAGTGCAGGGGAGACAAATTATGTTGAGCCTCTAATTCACACCCACATCAGAGAACTGGAGGAAATGGTATGAATTCACCACTTCCTGTTCAAATGTGCAGAAGGCAGGAGTGACAGGTACCCCAGGTTTCCTGGGAATAACATGGTGCATCCTCCCAGGGCTGCGCTCTGCTGGACAGCGAAGATCAAACGGCTCCGGCTCAGGAGGTGAGAAACCTGGGCATGATTCCTGCTTCAACGTAAGGGCTGCCATTTAGCCAGGGAACTCCCTGATGGATAGGCTGGGCCCAGGGAATGAGGCAATTTCCATTCTTCCCTTAAAAAAACCCCAAAGATTTTATAGAATCCCAGAATTACAGAATTGTAGCATCCTAAAATGGTTTGGGTCTGAGGGCACCCTAAAGATTACCCAGTTCCACCCCCTCTGCCAGGGGCAGGGATCCTTCCACTCCAGAAAGTGAAAGTTGGGCTGTTGGGAGAATTCCAGAGCAAGTCAGCCCCTGGCGTGGGGATGGAGCTGTGGGTGCTCTTATTCACAGAATCACAGAATGTCTGGGTTGGAAGAGACCTTCAAGATCATCGAGTCCAACCCGTGCCCTAACACCTCAACGAAATCATGGCACCGAGTGCCATATCCAGGCTTTTTTTAAACACATCCAGGGATGGTGACTCCGCCACCTCCCCGGGCAGTCCATTCCAGTACTTTATCACCCTTTCTGTAAAAAACTTTTTCCTAATATCCAACCTATATTTCCCCTGGCGCAGCTTGGGACCGTGTCCTCTCGTTCTGTTGGTTGCTGCCTGGAGAAACAGACCGACCCCCACCTGACTGCAGCCACCTTTCAGGGAGGTGTGGAGGGTGATAAGGTCACCCCTGAGTCTCCTCTTCTCCAGGCTGAACAGCCCCAGCTCCCTCAGTCATTCCTCACTTGTGTTCCAAGCCCCTCAGCAGCCTCGTTGCCCTCTGGACGCGCTCAAGCGTCTCCACGTCCTTCCTGAGCTGAGGGGCCCAGAACTGGACACAGCACTCGAGGTGCGGCCTCACCAGTGCCGAGTACAGGGGAAGAATGACCTCCCTGTTCCTTTTGGCCACACAATTCCTAATACAGGCCAGGATGCCGTTGGCCTTTTTGGCCACCTGGGCACACTGCTGGCTCATGTTCAGTCGGCTATCACCCAGTACCCCCAGGTCCCTTTCTGCCTGGGCGCTGTCCAGCCACACTGTCCCCAGCCTATAACGTTGCAGGGGATTATTGTGGCCAAAATGCAGTACCTGGCACCTGGACTTATTAAACTTCATCTTGTTGGACTCTGCCCATCTATCCAACCGTTCCAGGTCTCTTTGCAGAGCCCTGCTACCTTCCAACAGATCGACACACGCTCCCAGCTTGGTGTCGTCTGCAAATTTACTAATGAAGGACTCAATACCTTCATCCAGGTCGTCAATAAAAACCCTTATGGCAGGGTTTGTTTTTCGGGAGAAGCGGGATGTGGCTTTGGACATCTCTGGGCTGAAGAGAGCCCTGATTCCAGGCCTCCCCTCTCCTAAACAGCCCAGAGCGGTGCCCTGTGGCTGGAAACAGAACAGGGATTTCAGGAATTTCCTTCTTCCCTGGTTTTGGAAGGCCTGAGTAGCCACTTTAACTCCAACAGAGGAACATGAGCAACCCAGACTTAAAGCCAAAGACCTGAAGTGAACTTCAAACCATCTGTTGATGCTCTTGGATCTTCCAGCACCTCGTCCCTCCTGGTTTTGGCAGCTGCTGGATTTGTTGGGATGGCTCCCATGGCTTTGGTGTTGTAGGGCGAAGATGCAGATCAGAACAGTTATAAACACCTACCAGGACATCTGCATTTTTGGGTGATGCTTTAAAATCTGGATTTATTTTAATGCTGATAAGGTGGTATTTGTTACTAAATGATGAACCTGAGCTTGGAGTATTTGCTGAAGGTCACATTCTCATTCAGCAGCGTTTCTGGTCATTGAAGAAGGAACTGAGAGCTCCAGGAGATTACTGAGAGCTCACATTTACCTCTGGAAATCATTTTCCTTGTGGAAATCATAAGACACTCCAAGAAGAAGTAGCCAAAATATATTAGTGAATGAAATAGAGGTGTAATGGGTCTGGATTAATTATATAGTCAGTTACATTAAGATGTTACATTATCCATATCCCTTAAATGTGATTTGCCACAAATATTCCCATAGGGAACTGAGCTTTCCTAGAACATTGTTCAGGATTAAGAGGTGATGTTCCTGGGTTAAATTATTTACTGTCAATGAAAACACCACTCACGATATACGGCTTGAAAATCCATTGTTAATTAACAGCATTCAATTCTTAATTGTCTTTGTACCAATTCAGTTGAAATCATTGACACAAAATACATTGTTAAACTGCTTAATCAATCATTGTAGAAAAATAGAGGTGTTTGATAGGGACATTCTAGTACAAAGTTTCCGTGAAGCTTCCCCGTCGAAAGCTTCGGAGGCTTCTATATTTTTGTTTTTTAAAGCTTATGTTACAAAAAAATGAGATCTCATAAACTTTACAGTCCGTACTACATGGATACCAAAGACGAGAAAATACAGGGGGGGAGAGAGAGAAAGAGACAAAACACACACACACCTTAAGCCGTAAGTGCCCTATTCACAAAAATGAAGCTTACACATGCGCATGCCCCAGTGGCGGAAAGTCTCTTTTTCTGTGCTGAAGGACACAACAAAAAGGTTTCATCAGGGCCCTGAGCTGCTCTTCCGGCCGAAATAAATTTTCTCAGCCTGCAGCAACGACTTCTAGAGAGGCCCAGTGAACTCCTGGAGCCAAAAGCAGATTTATCCTCGGAGGGAAGGCTTTGCTTTCAGCTCATGCACCTTTGGCGGGACGGACACGCACGGGCAGCTCCTCAGCGCCGGCTCCAACGCTTCCAAGAGCGGCTGTGGAGCCACCTTTCCCTAAAAACTCTCAGCACCCCTTGTGGGGAGCCGTGGGGGTGGTGATGGATGGGCTGGAGCATGGGGCAGCCGCTGATGCCGGGGCGGAAGGACGAGCTTGGGAAGGGCTGTGGCCAAGCGGGCGCTGTCTCCCAGAAGTGTCCCCAACCTTCACCGAGCTGCCAGAATCATCCACCCCCGGGTGGAGGGACCAAAAATCCTCATCCTGCACCATTCCTTGCATCCTGGGAAAGCCTTTTTAGGGGAAAATGGTCAGTGCTGAAACCAATAAACCTCTTCCCATCCGGCCTGACCTGCCCTGGTGTGCGACCCTTCGCTTCCCCAGGCCCTGCTGTGCCCTCCTCACCTGGAGGCCCCCCCAGATCAGCCACCTTCTCTGAAAATCAGCAAGGGGCAGTTGTACCAGCAAAAAAAAAGGAAAAAAACAATAAAAAAAAGGAAAAGAGGTGTGAATTTAATGCCAAAGCTATATCACAGTGCAAATTTCCCACCTGCCCACCAAGTTTCTCCTGAGGTTTATTTTTATTTTTTTTTCTTTTATTTTAACATAATTTTTTCTGTACAAAACAAAAAAAAAAGCTTCAGATTCTCTTCAGTGTTTTCTTTCTTCCTGGAGCAGGCAGGCATGAAAAAAACCCCAAAATTAAGGCTGCAGCTTCTCCTCCTGTGCTGGCAGGAATTCTGTTCTTGGTGGGGCTGAGCTCCCCCACTCCCGTGAGTGTTGCCGTGGAAGCAATGAAAGTTCTCTCTGCCCCGTGGTTGGAATGTCCTGGATTTCCCAGGAATTTACATCAACCGGGGAACTACCTAAGGTGGAGAAACTCACTGGGGAATCGCCCTCCTGAGCGTGGGTGGCAGGATCCGTGTGTTTTCCTGGGAATCCTCGTGGAAGGACAGCCCCAGGGACGTTGTGCCCCCCGCGCCTCGGCACTGGTGCCGCCAGCAAACGGCAAATCTCGTGGATTCCGGCTCCACACGAAATCCAGCTGTTTCTTTCCCAGCTGAAGTAGCTAAAACCTACCGGCTGAGGTGCAACATTCATTTTTCAATGGCTTGTGTGGGTTTTTGGTTTTTTTTTTGTGTAGCAAACCGCTCCACTGAAATCCCGCGGTTTGGGTGGGGAGGAGGGAGAAGATTCCCTGGATCTTGCACAGTGAGGGTAACACCTCCACGTGGCACACGCTCGCTATGTGAAGAGCGCACAGGAAATTCTGGTTAACCATGAGTTTGCCACAGCCTAAATTTCTCGGTTGAACTGCCCCCAAAAAAGAGTAACCAGGAAGGGTTTTGCCTTATTTGTAAACATTTTCACAGTATGTCAGGAGTTCTGGTGCAATTTCTCTACCCTGCCCTCTCCCAGACTTATGGCTTTTTAGAGTGAGTGAAACGCTCTGTTTGGCAAACAGTGAGGTACTCTAAATAGCTGCCAGTCTGGAACACTGAAGAAAATGTCATGCACTAGAAGAGTCAGAGAGGGGAGGCAAAAATAAGTTAAATTAAAATCAATATTACGCTCCAAATATTTGAAGAGAAATGCCTACTCGATGGGTAGTTAGTTTTTGCATCCCAATATTTCTAGAGCTCTGTTTCTAAACCTACATTAATTACACAGCTGTGTACATTATTTAGAAGTTCTTTACTACAGTACTTTTTTACATGCGGTGTTTATTACTAAATGTAGAGAGAAATAGTTACATAAGGCATATGTACAGGATCTGTGGGGTTGCAGGTCCCTCTGCTCACCTTCCTCTTAAAGCTGCAAGGCCCATCCCGCTGCCACCCAGTCTGTGAAACTGTCCTGAAATACATAAAAACCACAGTCAAGGCCCACTGCTCTGATGAGCATTAATTAGTCTTTCCTTTTAAATCCCTTGCATGTGTTTCCTTTGCATTCAGGGATTTGTTTTTTGTGTTGTTGATGTGAATAAACCTGGAGGGCTGCACTGGGGAAGTGCCATCAGTCCCTGCCAGGGGGAAATTCCACCATCCTTGATGGGTGTTGCAGCTTTAACCCACGCCTTTGCTTAGTCTGGGAATCTCTGGGGCTGAAGTCGGGCGGGGATTTCGCATCTGAAGTGTTCATTTTCCGTGAGTTACCAATAACAGGAAGAGAAAAAAATTAAAGGCGTGTCGCAGAAAGAAACAGGGAGCAGAGAGGGAGGAGATAAAGGAGGTGGCGTGGCCCTGATTCCTCCGCTGGTTCTACACTTTGGACTCGTTCTCCAAGTTGGCCACGTCACCATTTCTTTCGTTTTGGTCTTCTTGGTTCTTCTCCTCCTCCTCCGTTTCCAGCTCGGCGTGTTGGTCCAGCTTGCTGGAAACAGACCAGGTCAGGGGCAGTTCTGCTCGGCTGGCCATCTCTGCCAGCTCTTTGGCACTGTAAACGGGGGTGTTGGTCTCATAGGTTTCATGAAAACTGTTGTAGTCAACCTCATAAAAGCCATCCTCCAGCGTGAGGACGGGCGTGAAGCGATAGCCCCAGAGGATCTCGCTCGTGATGTAGGAGCTGCGAGCCTGGCAGGTCATCCCTGCAAGAACAGAGAAGGAACAAGTGCTGTAATCAGGACCCACTGCTCCCCCAAGTCTTTAATTTAGGTTTTTTTCTGTCTGTAAGGCGGCACACGCCAGGACAGAATGAGGTTTGGCATCACACGAGGCGGAGCATAGAAAGCTGTTTTAGGGTGTATAAGCTGAAGTGCTCAGTCTGTCAGCAAAGATTTTATTAATAATTTCTTTATTAGACACTGTTCTTCTGCCTGCGTTTCACCAACTCACCTGCTGCTGGGTCTCAGGTGGTGTGGGGAGTGCCTGTGCCTGGCACTGTGCCATCCTCAGTCCCCTGGCTGTCACAAACCCACGCTCAGCACGTGCCCCGGGTAACAGGAATTGTCACCAAAGCTTCTCTCTGCTGGAGCCCACCCCTCATCCCGGCATCCAAGGGGTGCCTTGGCTTCCCTGAAGGTGGGAGTCACCTTTTAGTCACCCTGATCTGAGAGCTGGGCTGGTGGGCGATGCATAAACACCAATAAAACTCCTGAAGGACGTTGGGATAGTGTCTGGTGTGGAATTGGGATAACTGGGATTAATTCCTTTGTTGCATTCTCTTCCCAGCTCTGCTGAACCTCACTCTACAGGGCAAAAAAAAAAAAAATACTGTGTTTTGTTCAGAGGCACAAAGAGAGGTGTTGATCCAAGCTCAGTGCACATTCCAGAGTGTCCTCTGGGTGAAGAAATTCCTGGACCTGTGATGTGGAACCCGCTCCATCCCAGACCCACAGCTCAGGGAAGCACTGCAATAAAACATTGATGCTCAGGAGTGGAAGGGAAAAACCCAGCTGCCCAGAAAATATGGGGAACCTGGCTGCTCAGGCAAAAATATCAGGAGAAATGAATTTAAGAGGCCAAAAATGATGGCAGCTTTGATTGCTGCACATTGCTAGCTTTGTATCACTAAGCTGAACAGTATATATGGAATATTTAGTAAATAAAATGCCCTGGACAAACTCGCCACGTGCCAATTTTTTAGGAGGCAATCATAAACAGTTAAAACCAATAAATTTAGGGAGCACAAATGGCAGGCTGTAGAAATGCCCATTGTCTCTCTGCACTAATGGCATCATGGAAAGTCACATGGAGGGTCCTGGGAAGAGCCAGCATTAGGAGTTTAATGTCCCAAATCCTTCTCAGGGCTGTGAAGACTGCTCCAGTTAATTCTGCCCTCATTCTTTTGAGCCTCCTCTCCCAAGCTCTCATTTCTTCCTTCTGATGGATGAAAACTGCTGTTTCTCTGTATTTCTCACTTATAATGTCACCTTTGGGAAGGCATTTACCAGCTGTCCCCACACTGTGACACTGCTCCAATGTTTCCCTGCCCTTCCTGCAGCTCCTTGGATCCTGCGGAGCCAAAATTGCCAGGGAAAAATGTGGGAAAGCTGCTGCTCTGGACCTCCCTGCTGCAGCCAGGCAGGAACACCACCTCAGTTCCCTTTCTTTAGGCCTGACACAAATATTTAAGTCCTCACGTGTCTCTTTGTTCTTCCAGGACAAATTTGCATTTCAATTCCCAAGAAACACACAAATGGAACTACAAAGATCTTCCCATTTTCCTGCTCTTTCACAGGTGGCGAGGGTGGGATGACACCGAGCCCTGCCACAAAATCACCTCTTGTGTCATTTCCCGTGTGATTTTGAGTTCTAAAGGATGTTTTCTTTCCCGCAAAATCACGGAGGGAATGAGGCAGCTCACCGGGCACTGGACATAACAACCCACGGAGCTCCAGGCTGGGCAGAGGGGCTGGGAAAGGCCCTGGGGGTGCTGATGACAGCGGCTGGACACGAGCCCAGGGGTGCCCAGGTGGGCAAGAGGCCCCTGGCACCCGGCCTGGAGCAGGAATGGTGTGTCCAGCAGGAGCAGGGCAGGGATTGTCCCTCTGTGCCGGGCACTGAGAGGCCCCTCGAGGGCTGGGCCCAGTTCTGGGCCCTGCAGGAGAGCCCTGGAGGGGCTGGAGCGTGTCCAGGGCAGGGAACGGAGCTGGGAAGGGGCTGGAGCCCCAGGAGCGGCTGAGGGAGCTGGGAAAGGGGCTCAGCCTGGAGCAGAGGAGGCTCAGGGGGGCCCTTGTGGCTCTGCACAAGTCCCTGACAGGAGGGGGCAGCCGGGGGGGTCGGGCTCTGCTCGCAGGGAACAGGGACAGGAGGAGAGGGAACGGNCTGCCCAGGGAGGTGATGGAGTCACCATGCCTGGAAATGTCCAAAACCTGTGTGAGTGTGGCACCTGAGGACGATGTTTAGTGGTGAACACTGGGGTGGTGCTGGTTGAGGGTTGGGCTCGATGATCTGAAAGCTCTTTCCCAACCTAAATGATGTCATGATTCTCTGATTCCCTGATCCGAGCAGCGACCCCTGGATGCGTTGCCCCAAAGGAGGGTGTCATTCCTAAAACTCATCTGTTCCTAATCCCTCTACTGCTGGAATTCAACTTGGAAGTGAGTGGGAAATTTGGAGTTTTCATTACAAGGAAAGGGAGAACTCAGTGATCCTGCTGCTTTGGTTAGGAAAAATTGTTCTGCCTGGTGGGAAAGAGGAGGGACAATTTTCTGCAGAAATCAAGAAGATTAATTGAACTGTGTTAATTGAACTGTGTTTTACGGCTCATAAAAAACAAACCCTCCTCTGAAATGTTGATCTCCATTTTTAATTTAGTCTCCCATTCAGCAATGATTTAATTCCCGTTCCTTTCCCACAGCTGGATGAAGCCCTTTCGGAGCTAGGATGGAAGTTAGGATTTTTCAAGTCACTGAAACTAAATTACGGGGATTGGGTGAAGGAGACTTTTAATTTTAGGCAGCCAAGCTACCTTGGATTTTTGTGGTTTTATTATTATCTATTATTATTAAAATTTTTTATTGTTTTGCTTTTAAATGGGAACAAAAATGGTCTTTGCTTCTACAAGGAGTTGGGACCATGCTCTGGCTTCTAAAATCACTGCTCCTGCCCAGAGCAAGGGCAGCAGTGGCTCCTGTTTATTTCAGGGTGCCCCGTCAGGAGATTCCCTTGCAGCAGAAGGAAAGGTTTTATTAATGTATATTAATTTATTGATGTCTGCACCACACAGCCTGAGGGAATGACAGAATGAATTCCCCACAGCTGTTGCTGATGGGCAGATAAGGTCACAACCCCACCTCTGACCGCTGAGAATTCATTACAAAGCCGATGCCACCTCTGGATTTATGGCTCCTGAGAAGTTGCTCTGTGCAGAAATTCGGAGGTTGCTGCTGCCTGCTGCTGTTCAGGCTCCTGCTTTGCTGTCTCACAGCGCCACGAGGGTTTGCTGTGGCGACCCAGAGTGACCTGATGCATTTCCTCAGAGTGCACTTAATTGAAGATTTCATGGTAGCTTAGACAATAAAAGGTGGTGTCAGGCACTCTTACCGTGCAGTGTTTCCATTTGGGGTGGGGGCCATCAAAAATAAAACACTTTAAAAACATCAGGGGGAAAAGGTTGCTTCATGGGATCAAATCCATGTTTGGGCTGAAATGCAGAGATTTTAGTGATTTTCCAGCCCTGCAGTTTGCACACAGCGACAGCCTCATTCAGCTTTTGTTTTACCCAAGACAGGCCCTTTTTTACAACAGCATCTTTTCTTTCCAAATTCCACTTCTGGGATTAAAAAAAGGGGTTCTCAATGAAATGAGGGGCCGAGAATTGCGGTCCACGCCTGGCTGCACCTCTGTGGCAGCCACAGCCATTTCGAGGCTCAGCAATTGCTGCTGGCACTTGGCAGGCCCAGGCAGACTTCCTGCTGCACTGAATTATTTGGGATACCCCACAAGAACGTCCTGCTTTCAATCATTGCCTGGGAACTCTGCCTCGCAGCTCAGCCTGGAGTAAGACTCAGCAGCAAATCGTGCATGGAGCACAGGGGTGTCCCCATTTCTGGGGCCAGGGGGGTTTCACTCATGGGCAGGAGGACAAAATTCCGTCTGGGTTCTCCATTTGAGAGCTGAGATTTCCTTGTGCCCGTGATGCGGCTGCTGCTGAATCCCTTTCTCTCTCTCTGTGTCCCTAAGAGCCTTTGCTGAGGTATTGCTGCAGGTTTTGATCTACTTTGCAAAAAGTTCGTTTGAATCATGAGAACCTTTTAAAACCAAAACCAATCTTGAAGTTCTTGACCCTTTGAGATGAATTCCTGCAGCCTCCGTGTGCTCATGATGGAGCTGTGGGAATCAGGAAGCAGGAGAGGCACTGACCTGTGGCTTTACAGCTGAATTTGCACCTTGTCTGGGGCAGTGGGGAGAAGACGGGAGAATTTTAGTTCATCACTGTGGTCAAAGAATCCCAGAATGGTTTGGGGTTGGAAGGGACATCAAAGATCTTCCTGTTCCAACCCCTGCCATGGGTGGGGAGTCTTCTCTTAGATCAAGCTGCTCCCAGCCCCAGTGTCCAACCTGGCCTTGGGCACTGCCAGGGATCCAGGGGCAGCCCCAGCTGCTCTGGGCACCCTGTGCCAGGGCCTGCCCACCCTGCCAGGGAACAATTCCTGCCCAAGATCCCACCCAGCCCTGCCCTCTGGCACTGGGAAGCCATTCCCTGGCTCCTGGCCCTCCAGGCCTGCATGCAAACTCCCTCTGCAGAAAAGTCCCTCTGCAGTGACACCAGTTCTGAGGGAACTGGAGGAATTTGCACCTTGTTTGTTGCTCTGGGAAACCCAAGTGGATTCCAGGTTGGCACCCCAGCCCTGCCCCCGTGTTTGGGAAGGATCCCTGGCGAGGCAGAGCCGAGCTCTCTGCCCCGCTGCCCCTCTGCACTCGGGTGCACTCGGCGCAGGATTTATCACTCCGCTATTTTGGGGCGTTCAGGAGAACGAGAAAGCAACGTGGGCTATCAAAAACAAGCCAAAGGCTTGGAGTCAAGACCCGCTGCTCGATCCCTCAGTTTTCCTGCAGACACTGTGTGGGCTTTGGCAAATTCCCCAGCTTTGCTGTCTCTGTTTCCCTGCTGTGCCACCAGGGACACGCTGAGGTGGAGAAGCAGGAGATGTGCTGGCAGTAGGTTCTCTTCCTCCTCTAGAATTTTTCGCTGTCAAATTTGTACTAAACAGTTCTCCCTGGCGTGAAAATGATTGCCTCAAAAAAAAAAAAAAAAAGGAAAAAAGGACAGAGATTTGGAATAAAATTCCCAGAGTGCCACCAAGTTGGTGTCAGCAACACACCGTGGGAGTTAATTGGTCCTCTTTAATCAAGCTAAAAAGAAGGAAGCAAAAAGTTGTGTTGGAGCCTGAATTCACTGCAGTGTTTTAAAGCTGGAAGCATAAAATCATAGAATTTGGGTTCAGCTGACAATAAAGCCGTGGCAGTTTTAGTTCATGTGAGTAAACACTCCACAAGTATATATTTCATATTTTATATGTATATAATCTCTCGTTCAGAGGTAGCAAAGGGGAATTCCCAGGGGTTCTGATAACTTGGTTCAGGGCACACCCGGAAATTGGATGTTTATCTCGCTCTGAGCAGTGTCTAAACCTCCTGAAAGGAGTCAAAACTGCACAGGTGCCTGGGAGCCACTTAAATATTTGGAATATCTTTGCTTCAGCACGTCTGAGGATCTGGGTGTGAAACCCTCGTGCTGTGGGGGGATTAATGGTGTGGGAGAGGAAGGGACTGAGGACAGATGTTTTTTACTCTTATAAGAATACAAGGAGGTAACTTTCACTGCATTTTGTTTGTTTTCTTTTTCCTTTTTGAATGCTAAAACTGGCCTGGTTTAATTTTTTTCCTTGCAAACGACTTGAGTATTTTGATACCTCTATTTTCACGTCTCTTACTTAATCAGCCTGAGGAGCAGATCACCGTATTTGAGATTTTATTTGCTGGCACCATCTGTGAATGCTGCTCAGGGGTCCCTGTGGTAGCTGAGGAGGGAGCAGGGACCAGCTCAATCCAGAAAATCCAAATTTCTATGGAGTGAGTGGGCTGGAGCAGCTGCTCTGACCACCCCACCCCGTAATAAAATCACAGCTCTGCAGGAGAACACGCAGATTATCAGCTCCCGTTTGCACAGGGATGAGTATGCCAAGGAAACTGAGCTGATGAGAAGCCATAATTTCAAGTCCGTTGAACTTTCTGATGCTCCCAGTTCTATTTCTTGCTAAAACAAATAACAGGCATTGAAAAAAAAAAAGAAAAGGAGTTGATATGAAGTTAAATTCTAAACAAAGTCTAACTTGAATCTGTCAAAGCATTCAGGTTTCATTCTGACTTCTTCAAATGTGATATATTGTGTAATGCAACACCTAAGTAAGAAAAAAAATGGACATGCTTCAGTCTTTTACAAACTGTTAAAATACACATTTTTTCCCCCAGCAGGAGATTTCAATTCCGCGAAATGATATTTTTCCCTGGAAAAATGCTGAATTAGAAGTGTTTGATTAATTGGTTACTGTTTCTCCTGTCAGGAATTAAATACTGGGTAATTTGTCTCTAATTTCTTGCTTCCTGACAAGTGGTACCTGGGGAGGCAGGAGAGTTTGTCTGATCCAACCTCAAATGTGCTGCCACTTTTAGCAAACAGCACCAACACATTCTCAATAAACTGCTTGTGAAGAGATGGTAACTTTACCAAAAAATTACAATTTTACCATAAAATTACAATCCAGCCAACATTTAACCTTCATTTAGCCTCACATTCAGGCCGTGCCCAGCAAATCCTGATGTGTCTGAATTTTGCTGTTGTTTTTCAGCTGATCTTTTCCTGATGGGTGGTAATTAAATTCTCCTGTTGCCTAAATCTGGGAAATTTCTTCTATCCAATAATGCCTGACCAGAGAGAGAGAAGCTTGTTCCAGAGCTGGGCTGGGAGTCCTTGGGAACGGGGAGCTCAGTTCAGAGGAGCTGGAACACGGAGTGCCCGGAATTTGTGCCCTGCTCTGTGTTTGGATACATTTATAGATGCAGAGCTTCCTCAGACATCGGATCAGCACCACACAAGAGCTTTATTTTTCCTTCTGGGTGCCCACCACAGGGAGATTTATGAGAATTGGGGTTAAAAGAAGATGCAGCTCTGCTTTCCACGGTGCTGAGTAAGGAGAAGACCTGTCTTGACCTTTTAAAAACATATTCCTGCTAATCCAAGGGCTTTCTCCTGAATCCTGAGGATGGGATGTTCTCCCCTGCCATGGCACGCGGGCATCCTGGTCCACAGTTCCTTGACAATCATCCAGGATCAGGCAGCAAGGGCTCTGATTGCAGCTGCTGCCTCCCTGGAGAAGGGTCCTGTGGGATTTTTCATTAAGCAGGGTGAGCTGAGGCACCAGAGTGAGGGGCTGAGAGGATCCTGAGTGGATCTGGATGGGGCTGAGAGGATCCTGGGTGGATCAGAAGCAGATTCCTCTCTCCACTCCTTGCTGGGGAGGCAGGAGATGGGAATTGGGCATATATGGAATACAAGTGGGAAGTGAAGAATAGAAAATTCCTGAGCCAGAAATGAGAATTTGCACCCCAGAAAGCCAAATGTGCCCTGGGCTGCTTCCAAAGCAGGTGGAAAGCTGGAAAAGGGGGATTGTGCCCCTGAGCCTCCCTCAGGTGAGGCCCCACCTGCAGAGCTGCCCCAGCCCCGGGCCCAGCACAGGGAGGACGTGGAGCTGCTGCAGAGAGGCCAGAGGAGGCACCAGGATGAGCAGAGGGCTGGAGCAGCTCTGCTGGGAGGAAAGGCTGCGAGAGCTGGGATTGTTCAGCCTGGAGAGGAGAAGCTCTGGGCTGAGCTCACTGTGGCCTTGCAGGGCCTGAAGGAGCCCCAGGAACCATGGAGAGAGACAATTCCCAAGGGCTGCAGGGCCAGGAGCCAGGGAATGGCTTCCCAGTGCCAGAGGGCAGGGCTGGGTGGGATCTTGGGCAGGAATTGTTCCCTGGCAGGGTGGGCAGGCCCTGGCACAGGGTGCCCAGAGCAGCTGGGGCTGCCCCTGGATCCCTGGCAGTGCCCAAGGCCAGGCTGGACACTGGGGCTGGGAGCAGCCTGGGGCAGTGGGAGGTGTCCCTGCCATGGCAGGGGGGGCACTGGATGGGCTTTAAGGTCCCTTCCAACCCAAACCATTCTGTGATTCTGTGAATTATACTTGGCCTTGAAAAAGGATTGAACATTTTTGGTGAGGGAGCTCTTCCAAGATGGAATCCTTCAAGGAATGTGCATGGAGAGTCAATCCTGTGAAAAATAAACGTGACTGCTTTACTGGCTCTAATTCTGCACAACCCTCAGCATCTGCACCTCTCCTGGGGAACAGGCACTCAGCACCCAGTGCCTTGGGACTGACACCAAAACACTGCTGAATGCCCACTAACGGGAATTAATGCCAAGGGATGGCTGGAAGAAACCCCCCTTCCCCTGGAATGGTGCTTCCCAAACAAGAAGCGTTCTCTGTGCCACTCTGTACCTGCTGCACACTTGTGCAGTCAGGGCTGGGCGATAAACATTTCATTAAAAATAGAAGTGTGAGCCATTCCACCCCTTCTTCCACACCTAATCCCAGTCTGCACGTTTGGATGGCTTTTTGTTCCTCTCCTTGAAAATGCTGAACCTCCAAGGTTTGCTCCGTGCTGAACTTTCCTGACTTGGAGCTTTTTATATAAAAATGTCACATTTTCCTGTGGAAACGCTTGCGAAGCCAGGATTAAAGACAAAACAGTGTGAACACGCAGCTTGGCGTGCTGTAAAATCCAGGAAATAAGGCAAGATCAGGAGCTTTTTGACAGCAAAATCTATGAATCACCCACCAAATATTCTGGGGGCTGTTTCGAGGTTTGTGGCTGAGGCCTGGTTGCTGTGAGAGCAGAGGGGGAGATGAAGGAGAGCTCAGGATGAAGCACCCGTTCCTGCCAGGAAGATGCTGGTGAGAAGTGATGTTTGGAAACGCAGCACGAGCTAAGGTTCCAGAATCACTGGGATTTTTGGGAAGCATCAGCCCAGTTCCGCGGGGTCGCCTGGGTGGTTTCGTAACGCCGCATCCTTTTGCGTGGGCTGGGACAAGCCACCCGTGGGTGGGTGGTGCTTGCTTTTAGAAGAGAAAACTTGAAGAAATCAGCTTTTCTAAAGATACCCCGCTTTCAGAGATGATATTTTTGACTTCTGTTTCACCTGAAAGAGGAGCAAGAGGACTGGGGGAGAGCAGCTCCATGGTTTGCAGAGGAAAGCTCTAAATCCCAAGCTCGGGGAGGAGGAGGAGTATCTGGGCTGGTTTTGTTGCTATTTTAAGTGATGGGCTAGGGTAGCAGATCTCATCTCCTTTAATTTTCTTAGTGGGAGAGAATTTAAGCCACCAAACATTTGTTCCTGTCATTATTTAATATGATTGATCAAGCCCTTTATAAAAATCTCTTCAAGGGAAACCGTTGAACACATTAAGCTCAAAGTTCATCTTTGACACAACAACGGTCTTAAATTAAAATTTAAATGAGGGTTTATTGATATTTGATCATAACAAAGGACTCAGCCAATGCCAGGCTCCCTGCAGCTCTGATTTCTGATGAACTTTTGCAGGCCTTCTTGCAGTTCTGCGCAGAAAATCATCTGCGCCGTTAAAATCCTCCCACTGAGCAGCAAGTGGGTTTTGATTTTTATTCTGAGTTGGTTTTTTTTTCGGTTCATGGGATGAGACTTATTAAGTTGATGCTTTCAGGTTAATAATATTTGGCTATCTGACAACTTGAGCAGCATGTTTTTTGAAATGCAGGAGGGAGCAGAAAGTGGCTGCCTGGGGGAATGAGATGCAAAATCTTCCACTTCTGAAACACTATTTAATATTCAAGTGATGTCAAATTTTATATCCATATTTTATCTTCTTGGCATCCTGTCCAGTAGTAGGGGCTATTAATACACCTGCTGGTAGATCAATGACCATTTCAGAAAAATTAACATCCACTTGGTTTTAACTGACTTTGGTTTCACTGGAGGTGGTGTGGAAGAAGCTGATTCGGATCTTTAATTACTGCCCACATTTAGCAATGGGTTCAATAAAGGAGAAGAGCAGCAGCAGGGTTGGGATTTTAGGGAAGCTTCAGTTCTACTCTCCTGATATTTCTATTCGGGGAAAAAATAGGAACAACACACTTTAGGCTCAGGGCTTTTCAGTCTGGCACTTTCCTCAGTGCCTGAATTCATTTAAAGTAGGGGGATAGGGGACCAAAAAACAGCAAAAAACCCCAGCAAATGTTATTTCTTTTCTGTTCATTCATATTTAAACTAATAATATTTAAATGAATTGTTTCTGGGAGGAGCACAGACAAATGAATCCGTGACAAAATGTGTCAGATTTTCCTCAAACAGTCCAAACTGGTGAGGGAGCAGAGAATTCTGAGTTTCTTTGACACCCGCACCTCACCTACGGAAGCAACAAAGAGTCATTAGGACTTTTTAATTCCCCTTAGTTTAACAAAAATGATCTCAGATGAAAAATTTGATAAAAATCTGTTGGTTTAGTAAGGAAAAAATAATGAACTTGAGAAGAGGGTGTGGGGAAAGGGAAGCGAGGTGAGGGTGCTCACACCCAAACTGCAGAATTCCCAGAGGAGAGGTGCCTGAGATGATGGAAAAGAGTCTGAAATTAATTCAGGGGGCTTGCAGAGCAGGAAAAACTTTGTATAAAAGCCTCCATAATGTCAGCTCTCCTGAGTAATTAATTAATTCGTGTTGGGCAAAGCACACAAGCACGAGTTTGGGAGGCGGCTGATGCTCTCAGGGTGCTGCGGTGCTGGATGAAAACCTGCTGGGAGCCCAGGGCTTGAGCTGTGCCTGTCCTGCACAGTCCCAGCTCCCCTGCTGCGGCTCGAGCCATCCTCAGCATCAGTCATGAGGTGGCACTCTTCTCCCAGCAGAGATGCCTTGGAAGTGAGCGTGTGTCTAAGGCGAGAAAAAAACCCCAGCAACGCCTGGAAAATATCGCCGAGGGATTATTGCAAAAGCCGCTTTCGGAATGTCTGGGCAGGGGGGCCGTGGGAGATGAGCAGGGTGTCGTGGGGCCGTGGCAGGAGTGGATGATTTGAAGGATGTGCCTTGCTCAGCTCTCTCTGAGCTACAGGATGGTGCTTTCCTTGGTTTCCCTCTGATTCCTGGGTGGATTTGGGGCAGGTCCGACAGCAGCTGCAGACCACGTTCTCCTGCATGGCAAGCAAAGTGCCACAGCCTCTCTCCTGCAGCTTTTATTGCTGCTGCCAGACCTCTGCTGGTTTGGAACCCTTCGCTGAACCCATTGTACAAGGAGAACTTGGCTAAAACTGGGCGTCCCTCACTCCCAGGTGTCCTCACCAAAATCAAGGCTCCCAGGCTCAGAGGTAAACAGGGAAAAAAAAATGAAACCCGGGCATTTCTGGCTGAAAACATCTGTCTCTAACGTTTCACGTGAGTGTTTAATGAGAAATTTTAAGATTTCCTGATTCTAGTCCTGGTCAGCAGCAGTTCAAACCAGCAGCATCTTCCAGTGGGATTTCGCTGTTCCAAACTGCAGGCCTGACTCAGATCTCCACAGTTTTCCACCTCTGTGGGATCCTTGCTAAATCCCAAGCAACCCCACAGATGTCTGCTTGTGAGGCAGCATCCCCTGGCTCCTACTGGGGTCCCCTAAGGTGTGTTTAACCTCCAGGGAGGGAAAGAGAAATAAAATTTGGCATGGTCTCTCTGAATGGTGGCTGAGCCCTCAGACCGGCAGAGAGGGCCGGGAGAAGGGGAATGGCTTCAAACTGGCAGAGAGTGGGGTTAGATGGGATATTAGGGAGAAATTGTTCCCTGGGAGTTTGGGGAGGCCCTGGAAAAGGTTTCCCAGAGCAGCTGGGGCTGCCCCTGGATCCCTGGCAGTGCCCAAGGCCAGGCTGGACACTGGGGCTGGGAGCAGCCTGGGGCAGTGGGAGGTGTCCCTGCCATGGCAGGGGTGGCACTGGATGGGCTTTAAGATTCCTCCAACCCAAACCATTCTGTGATTCCATGATTCTCTCCTTCCTGCTTGCAGTGGATCACATTTGGGTTCTGGGGGAGCTCAGGGATGGTTTTATTCCCTCTGGTACTTCCGGCGGTGTCCATCACAACACCTGGGTGGACTCACGCAACAGGTTGGACACAAGGCAGGCTGATAAAAGGGATGTGAGTCTGGGAGATGTTCAAGAAGACACCAGGATAATGCTGAATCCAACCAGTTTTGAGCCCTTCTCTCTCCTCCCACCACGATAAAACTTTTCCCTGGCTGCCAGATCAAACACCCAGCCACTGCCTTCCCTTTATACTCTAAGTAAAGAGCTTTTTTTGAACCAGAAAGACAAAAGAAGCAAATATTGTGCACAGACCCTTTAACTGAAGCTGGGAGGTGCTGCTGGGACAGGTGACAGATCGATGGGGCCACCTCAGCTTCTCCTCAAAGCACAGCTGAACATCTGGACCCTGAGGTGAGGAAGTGCTCAATCACCCCACCGAGGCTGAACTCCTCCCTGGCTAAGCCGAGATCAGCTTCTCAGAGCTGTCTCAAAGAACGAGGACTCTTTTTTCACCTTAATCACACATTTCTGAAAGGAAAAGGGAGACAAACCAGCAGCTGCTTATTCCCAGTAGGAACGTGAGCACTGGAAATTAACTGGAAATAAAACAACCCTGCCCCAACCTAAATCCTGACATTCCACATGGCTTTAGGAAGCAAAGGCAGAGCTGGCACGTGCTGTGAGTTCATGGAGCAGTCACTGCTACTCACTCACTACAACCCAGATCATTTGTTTCTTGGGTTTCCTATCAGTTTTTCAGTTATGTTTCATTCCAGTTCCGCTGGCAGTGCAGGTCAATGGAAACACAGCAATACAAGCACAGAAAGTACTTTGCCTATGAGTCTACACGAGAATCCAGCAGCCCAGCAGGGAATGAATTATTGAGGCTCAGAAAGAACATGACCAGCAATGTTTGGCTCTTATTTCCCATGACCTCTTACCTGGAGGTCTCCAGGGTAGGGATTTGTTATTGTTTTCCTTTTCCAGTGAGGAAGTTGAGGCAGAGAGGGGTGACTTCCATGAGGCCTCATGAAAGATGTGCAGCAAAGAAAGGCTGTGGTGAGGATTTGGGCATCCTGAGAGTCACGTGGGGGCTGCTGGGTTTTTGTTGGCCTTTGGTGGAACCAGGAGGATTTTTTGGCCTGGGGCACCGATTTGGATTTCATGGAGAACTAAAGTTTTGGAACAACGTTTTTTTTTCAGGTCCTGCTATTTCAACACAAGGCAAGTTTTGGCTCAGTACTGGGGTTTCAGCAGAGCTCAGCATCTTTCCCGAGACCTTTTCTCCCCTTTGCTTCAAGCAGGAAGGGTATGGGTGGCACAAGTGGATGGGTTGTTTCAGGAACGGAAGGAAGATGAGATGAAACAGTCAGGGAACAGCAGCGTGTTTCCTCAGAGCTGCAATTGTGCTCCCTCAGCCTTTTCCTGTTCTCTGTGCAGTGGAGCTCTCTCCTTCTTTTAGTCATGACTGAGAATTTCCCGCTCCCCGAATAGTGGAGGTTTTGCCTGGGGGAGCTGGGGTGACGCGAGGCTGTGGCACGCGGAGACACCGAGGGCAGCGACGCCGCGCTCCCCCGTGCCCAAAATAGCAAAGCCTCGATGCAGGAGCCTTGGAAATTCTCAGCCCCTCCAAACGCTTAATGAGACCGGTTGATTATCATCGAAGGAAAATTCCTTGCGTCATAAGAAGGGAGGAGAAGAGAACTTAACTGGCAGCAAGGAGAAGACAATTAACAGAGTTCAGAGTGGCGCTGGGAGGGTTAAGAACTTGTTACAAGGAAATAATTGGGAAATCATGAATAGGTCAGGTTATGTGGATGCCCCTGGATCCCTGGAAATGTCCAAGGCCAGGTTGGCTGGAGCTCTGAGCAACCTGGGATTACAGAAGGTGTCCCTGCCCATGGCAGGGGCTGGAACAAAATGGTCTTTAAGGTCCCTTCCAAGCCAAACCACTCTGGGATTCCATGATTATGAGCACGTGGTGAAACTGAGCAAAAAACCACCACAAAATATCGTGCTGTGACGGGATTAAATCAACCAACCCGTCGAGTGAAGTTCTGTCGCGCCACCACAGTGCAGAAATCTTTGGGGGCTGTGTTTTTGGTGAAGTCTAATGGCATTTCCTCCTTTCCTCCCTCTCCCCACTCACAAAAACATTCGTAGTGCTGAAAGCTTCACTCCATTTCTAATTTGGGAAGATGCTGTGGCAAAGCTCATAATTCTTTTCCTGCAGTTTAGCAGGGTAGTGTTACGCAGTTTGGCTACAAGAAATCCCTGCAATAAATGACAGCTCTTTCAGCCTCTTGGCAGTGTCTGGCCCAGCCATCAGTCTTGTAAATGTTCCCATAACCATTGAAAAGTTGAAATAATTTGGAACTGTGGCTTAACACATTATTAATCACAGAGCAAAGGGTTTGCTCTGGTCTCACCAGGAATATTAATGTAACCCCCCGTGAGTGTCTGAGATGCCAGCACAGGGATGAAAGCCCAGCAAATCAGGGGCTGCTCCCATGATTGGACACAGGATTCATGGCCAGCATTTCAGGGAGCATTCCTCAAAATTTGGTCAGGTATGAAGGCTTTCAGTTAATAAATGCCCTTGGGGACTTGGACAGGTTGTTTGTGTGTCCATGGGGATGTTTGTGTCTGTCACTGAAAGAGGAGGTGATTAATGCATCATTTACTGTCCTGACTGATAATGAGAAACTATTTGAGCCAGTCCAGAGGAGGCACCAGGATGAGCAGAGGGCTGGAGCAGCTCTGCTGGGAGGAAAGGCTGCGAGAGCTGGGATTGTTCAGCCTGGAGAGGAGAAGCTCTGGGCTGAGCTCACTGTGGCCTTGCAGGGCCTGAAGGAGCCCCAGGAACCATGGAGAGAGACAATTCCCAAGGGCTGCAGGGCCAGGAGCCAGGGAATGGCTTCCCAGTGCCAGAGGGCAGGGCTGGATGGGATCTTGGGCAGGAATTGTTCCCTGGGAGGGTGGGCAGGCCCTGGCACAGGGGGCCCAGAGCAGCTGGGGCTGCCCCTGGAGCCCTGGCAGTGCCCAAGGCCAGGGTGGACACTGGGGCTGGGAGCAGCCTGGGACAGTGGGAGGTGTCCCTGCCATGGCAGGGGTGGCACTGGGTGGGCTTTAAAGTCCCTTCCATTCCAAACCAATCTGTGACTCTGTGCACTGTGTTCCCCCACTCTCTGAACTGGAATTCCCTTGTGAACAGGCTGCTTGTGGTCGGTGCTTTTTGGACCCACCAGTGATCCAATTCTCCAGGCTTCCAATCAGCCAACGGCCCCAAAGTCTCTGCCACGGCGATGACCCAACCAAGCTTCACAAAAGCCCAAAGTATCTTCTGGCTGCATTACTTGGCTTTCAGAAAGGAGCGGATTAATTCTGGATGAAAGCAGGTAGCAAAACTCTCTACAGGAATGGGGTCACTCTTCAGGATCCCATTTGGGATCTTTGGGGAATTTCTCCAGTTTTTCGTGTGGCTGCTTAATCACGTGGATGTTTCTGAATGCAAATGTGTCAGAGTGACAACAGAAAGAACTCATTCAAAGGAAATCACCCCAAGATAACGAGGATGCCATGACTGGTGTTATTCACCTCTAGAAGGTTTAATTCACTTCAGGAATGATGTGGCAATAATCCCACAACAACTTTCCAGTGCATACAGTGCTATGTTCAAGCCACACCAGCCTGGCCTGCTGCTGTTGTGTGGCACCTTGAACTAAATTGCTGTGAACCTTTCTTTCAAAAGAGGGAGCACAGCCAGAGCCCTGACACTGCAAAACTCCGGGATAATGCCGGAGCCTGTTGCTAACAGGAGAAAGATGGAGATTAAGATGACAACCGCAGGAGAAAATCCACTTTGCAGCCTTTTTTTACACTGTCACCAGAGAGCTACAAGCGCAGCTGATGAGGTGTGAGGCTCCAAAGGAGGGGAGTTTGGATTTGCAAGGAGCTTTGGATGTCTTGTTTTCCCACCAGCGCTGCCACCTCCCTTGATAAGCTCATTTCAAAAGTTAATGGACCAGATCCTTCCCTGTGCTAATGCTGCATTGTGCTGCTTCAGAGGGGCAAAACAGCATGAAAGCAGCCTCTTCCTGCTCCTGGAGCTCTTCCCCTGTCCCAGGAAATACGGACCAGCCAGAGGAGATCATCCAAAAGCCCAGAAGCCAAGTGCATTGTGCAAAATTTAGGCATTCAAATTCAGAATTTGAAGTACTGCCCACCCGGTATCTTGTTTTTTCTAATCAAATTGTCTAGAACAATTCCATCATCTAACATGAGACAGAAGGGAGGAAGTAGAAAACCTGCACGAACCTCTAATAAACAGAATATCTGAGGTACATTTAGTGGGATAACCTTTGGTCTGGAGGTAAAATCTCAACGTAATGATGATGCAAAATCCCTGGTGAGTCTGGAGCAAATCCTTCTGGGGAAGGAGTGGGGTGAGAGGTGTCCCCACCCTCCCCAGCTCTGAGTGACAGCTGCCTGGGGGCTCTAGGCTGAGGCCAAAAATGATTTTACAAGCTACTGATGGAACAAACATTCCCAGGACTGGAAGAGCATCGAAAGAGTCCAAGTTTGGCATCACCACCACTCCTCCACCCAAAGCGGGTCCGTGCTGCCTCTGACCGCGCGCTTGGACGGGGGCGTGAAAAACAGTGAGGGATAAATTCCTGGCTATCAATTTCCTCAGCTGTGCTGACTAAACAGACAATTCCCTCTTTTCGTTTGGCATCACCACGTGGCTGTGCTCGGTGCTGAACGAGGCACCAGCTGCTCTGGGGATGACCCAGCAGGGCACTGCCACGTTGACTGCGACAACTTTAGCTGGACAATTTTAATCTGCTGCTCTAAGTCAGACTCCAAGCCAGGGAGAGACATGGGAAGAGGGGCTGTGAGAGCCCAAATGCTGCTCTCTCTTGGGCTCACCCTCCCCGTGAGGATACAAACCCCCAGGAACCCAGGCAGCTCCATCAGTGGATGGGCAATCAGGCTGGGCACCGTTACACACAGCAACGGGTCAAACCTCCCGCAGCTGAATTCCGCCACAGCTCAGATTCCAGACGGGCAATCTGCTCTCCAGAGCCACACTGGATCTTTTCCACACAGGAGCGCAAGGTTGTTGCTGCTGTTTTTCAACTGAAGGAAGAATTTTGTTGGAATGAGTCCAGAATTAAAGATTTCGGACAGATCTCAAGCACAGGTGATGGTTCCCCTGCATTTCAGGTAACTGGGCTGACTTTGGGCCCTTCTTCACCTCCTGCCTGGGCAAGGCAACAGAGGCCATAAATCCACGGGTCCAATCCATGCCGAGTGCCGAACACCTCACCTGCCAGTTCATCTCTGGAAACAGATTTAAAACCTGTGCTTGTTTGCAAGGTGATCATTCTGGGAGACCCACATAACTGTGGATTGTTTCCATCTTGGGGAAAGGTGGTCAGCATAGAACTTTTCTGTTTGCACAGAGGCAAGAGACTGAGGAATAAACTCCAATTACAACTAAAACTCACCGGTTTCCATCCGAAGTGACAGAGAGACATTTTTGACCTCGTCTTTTTAAGACAAACACAGAATAGAATGGATCAACGTTAAAAAAAACCCCACCAAAACAGCCATCACATCTGGCACACAATTCTGCTGATGAAGGGAAGGGATGGACCACTTCTGATGTAAAAAACCTTTCTCTCCTTTTCCTTTTTGTCTGTTCTTCTCTCTTTCCTCCTCAGAGGATGACAGAATGTCAGACTGACACACTGTCAGGTGTAATCCTGAGCTGAGTGAAGGCTGTAATTTGATTAAGGGGCTCTGACAGGTTTTGAAACAATGAATGAATGAATGAACCTGGAGGATTTAATTCATTACAAGTGTAGGTGCTGCATAATGCAGTTTCCATAAACCTTTCCTGCTGCAGCAGCTGGAACATCCCTCTAGCTCCCGATCCTGCTGAATTCAGAGGGACTGAACAGGACTTGTGAAGGGGCAGCTAATGAGCTGAAAATTCAGGGAGGTGGATTCATCCAACGAAGACCTGCAGTGATCTTACAGCTGCTGAGAGGGCTGCGTGGAAAGGGAGCTGAAACTCCCCCAAAACACGGAACTGTTCTGAAATTAATTCCTCATCTCTCAGCTCAGATCAGTGGCACAAAATGAATAAACCACAGTCCCTGGACAAAGCCTGTGCTTACATGGGGGGGCTGCTGCAAAAACCTGTTGAAACTCAGTAAAGTTGATTAAAACCCGAGACTCTGCCAGCACAGACAGAGCTTGAGGTGAACAGCTGTAGGTCAGCGCTGAAGGGATTTTTCCCAATTAAAGCATTAAAATTTCCTTCTTCTGTGTGCAGTATGAGGGGCTTAGCAGCTGGGTGGGGATCAGGCAGTGGATTAGACCTAATTACTGTTGGCTGTAATAAATCAGGGCTCTGGATGGCAGATAAGTAGATGGGATGGCCTTGTGGAGCCTCCAGGGGGAAGTTTGGATCCTGCATTGCCCCTTGCCTTCAGTATTCTGGCTAGAAGGCTTTGGACATATTAACATCCAAGTATTTTTTTCCATTCATCCGCCAGCAGGAAGTTTTCTTTCTGATGGAAATTCAGGTCTGGATCCCTGGGCTCGCTGTGGAACAGACAAAACATCTGAGACACTTTGCAGACAGACAAAACATCACCATGAATACAGCAGTCTCCTGGCCCCAGAGAGAAGGGAGCCTCAATCCTCTGGTAGAAGTGAAGGAATCTCTTTTTCGTTCCTGAGAGTCGACTTCAGCAGCACCCACGCACTGTTCCTTGTGTTGGAAACTTTAATAACTTCACTTGAAAATCCTGCCTTTTTGATGGCAGTGGAAATAACATGACTTTTAAACAAGTAGAGGAGACTGTCATTGAAGTCGAGCCAGCTATGTGGGAGTCAGATGATTAAGGTAGATGTGGTGTAGGAGGGGAGAAATACTATCATTTGGAAAAAAATACTGTATTTTGAACAGGTTTAATGTTCTCTTCCAGGAAAGTGGGGTTGTTATTATTAAGAGCATTACCAACATTAGATGCAGGGCTTGATTCTCTGTTGATGTGCCTTGGCTGTAATTGTTCCCCTCCATGCAAATTGCCTAAAAATGAGTCTCAGTTCTCACTGAGCTGTGCAGCTGAAGTCTGGGGGAGCTCTGCGCTCACTTTTTTAAGGTGTGGGAACAACGAGGCCGAGGGTGAGATGGGAGGGAGGGATCTGCCCCGTCCATCTGGGCCACGCCAGTGTCTGTGTCACACCAGGGATCCATTTCTGATCCTGTCAGAAGGTGTTTCATTCCTGTTGGCCCAATCCGAGTTTTATCTCAAGGCTGTGGGATGCTGTTCTCTTTTTTGGGGCAGACAGTGCTGCTCCAGCAAGGAGCACTCAGCACACACCCACAGCAGGCTCTGGTGCAGCAGCTGGAGCAGCCACAGGGCGAAGGCAGCAAGGCTGGGTTGATGCTGACAGGTTCTGTTCTTGTTTGAAGCAGGTGCCACCTCTGAATCTGCAGCCCCTCTGCTCCTTTCTTTGCTGCCCATCCTGATTTTGGGAACATCTCCTCTCTTTCCTGCCCATCCTGCTTTTGGGAGCCTCTCCTCTCTTTCCTGCCCATCCTGTTTTTGGGAACATCTCCTCTCTTTGCTGCCAATCCTGCTTTTGGGGACATCTCCTCTCTTTGCTGCCCANATGCTGATTTTGGGGGATGTCTCCACTCTTTCCTGCGCACCCTGCTTTTGTGGAACATCTCTCTTTCCTGCCCCTGCTGATTTTGGGGGATGTCTCCTCTCTTACCTGCCCATCCTGCTTTTGGGAGCCGCTCCTCTCTTTCCTGCCCCTGCTGATTTTGGGGGATGTCTCCTCTCTTACCTGCCCATCCTGCTTTTGGGAGCCGCTCCTCTCTTTCCTGCCCCTGCTGATTTTGGGGGATGTCTCCTCTCTTACCTGCCCATCCTGCTTTTGGGAGCCGCTCCTCTCTTTCCTGCCCCTGCTGATTTTGGGGGATGTCTCCTCTCTTACCTGCCCATCCTGCTTTTGGGAGCCGCTCCTCTCTTTCCTGCCCCTGCTGATTTTGGGGGATGTCTCCTCTCTTACCTGCCCATCCTGCTTTTGGGAGCCGCTCCTCTCTTTCCTGCCCCTGCTGATTTTGGGGGATGTCTCCTCTCTTACCTGCCCATCCTGCTTTTGGGAGCCGCTCCTCTCTTTCCTGCCCCTGCTGATTTTGGGGGATGTCTCCTCTCTTACCTGCCCATCCTGCTTTTGGGAGCCGCTCCTCTCTTTCCTGCCCCTGCTGATTTTGGGGGATGTCTCCTCTCTTACCTGCCCATCCTGCTTTTGGGAGCCGCTCCTCTCTTTCCTGCCCCTGCTGATTTTGGGGGATGTCTCCTCTCTTACCTGCCCATCCTGCTTTTGGGAGCCGCTCCTCTCTTTCCTGCCCCTGCTGATTTTGGGGGATGTCTCCTCTCTTACCTGCCCATCCTGCTTTTGGGAGCCGCTCCTCTCTTTCCTGCCCCTGCTGATTTTGGGGGATGTCTCCTCTCTTACCTGCCCATCCTGCTTTTGGGAGCCGCTCCTCTCTTTCCTGCCCCTGCTGATTTTGGGGGATGTCTCCTCTCTTACCTGCCCATCCTGCTTTTGGGAGCCGCTCCTCTCTTTCCTGCCCCTGCTGATTTTGGGGGATGTCTCCTCTCTTACCTGCCCATCCTGCTTTTGGGGATGTCTCCTCCCTTTCCTGCCCATCCTGCTTTTTCGAGCGTGGCACCTGTGCTGTGCTGTCCCTGCTTTTTCTCTGTGGGATCAGCCCAAAGCCAAATGAGGCCAAAATACTTGGATCTGAGCATTTCCTCCCCTCAGAATCTTATTCCGGTGGGGAAGCAAAGTGCGATGTGCAAAATTTGGGCGTCGAAATTCAGAACTTGAAGTACTGCTCACACGGTATCTTTTTGTTTTCCTGATCAGATGGTCCTGCATTCTGCTGTTCTAACATCAGGCAGAGGAGAGGAAGAAGAAAACCTGCACCAGCCCCTAATAAATAGAATATCTGAGATAGATTTGGCGTGGTATCTTTTGGTCTGGATGTAAAACCTCAGCGTAGTGATTATGCAAAATTCCTGGCGATGACGTGGTCAGACTTGACTCAAAGCGACAAATCTTTCTGCTGATTTAGTGAACTCAAGTGCTCTCACATGCCCTGAAAGCTGCTCCAACTCAAGATCTTGGCATCCTGGGACAAAAAAGTGCCCTCTGGGTAGCAGCGAGGCCTTCCAAAGGGCTGTGGTTTACCATCAAGATCGTTTTGTGGTGTAAAAAATCCTTTCTTCCACCAGCAAATTTTCTTTTCTCCTCCTTGACAGACTTGTACAACTTTCAGTCTGGTAGGAAAAGAAGAGAAACCATAATCTGTGCCCAAAATGCTTTCTAGAGAGCAGATACTTCCTTTCTCAGCACAATTATTGGTCTCTGAGTCTGTCGTGGAGGAACTGATTGACCTTAAATACAACCCAAATGACAACCACAAGACGCTGTGTGCGACCAAGTGAATTTTGATTTATATCAATCCCTCTGCTGTTCTCCAACCTTTCTTCCCGCAAAAAGAGTGAGAGGACCCTGTTACTCATTTTGCCTGGCATTTGAGTGCCCGTGTGTGTTTGAGTGCCCTCAGCCCAAGCACTTTCCTGGTGTTTATTGCAGTCTTATGAACTCAGAGTTTCCCAGCAATCTGTGGCTCAAAACTCACTGAGAAAATTACGTCTCTTCCTTGACAGATCCCGACTGTTCCCAGGGTCTCTTTAACACCAGGCCTTCAGGCTCACAATAATGAGAAAAGCAAGATTTTACAGCCTGGAGAACAGAAGGGAAGTACCCCAGCACAAATAATACTTTTTTTACAAGATTTCCCAGCCTGAGCTGGCTGTAATTGCACGGCATCTATGGAAAACACAGTTGCTGCCTAATGCCACCTCCTGCTTGGAATATCCTCTTTATATCAGCATGGTTTCATCATTTCCTTGCAGTGTGATGCCACGAGGTCTCATGATAAAGACTTTATAACACATGTTATAAAAGCCAGCATGGATTAATGGCCCAACCTGCATTTTCTGGGCTCTCACAGCACCAATTTCATGCATTTTTGTGCCACTACACCTGCTCCTCCTGCTCAGTGCTATTTTCTTCTCCTTTTGTCTAAACAACCTACAGGTACGTTGTGCATTTTGTCCATTCGAGTAAGTTATGGCCATCCTCTATGAAATTGCTTTAAAATGGATTTTTCCTTATCTTCTCCAGCCCTGCAAGAAGTAGAAGAGTGGAGATAAGGCTTCCTGTGCTGCACGGTGCTGTTTGCACCCGGAAGGTGTCTGGCTGAAGGGCACTGCTCTCCCCGTGGCATCCCTGTGCCGGCTGATTTTGGGAAATGAGGCTGAAGGAGACCACTCCAGGTGCCTCAGTGCTGCCTGGGGTTCTGAGGATTCCATGGGGTCCACCTGCATCCGTGAAGGACAGAGCACAGTTTTTGGTGTTCTCACTTGGTCCCACGTGATACTAGGAAACTGAGGGTGTGCCGAGGGAGGAGAGAGGGGCCTGGTGACCTGACATGGATTGTGCCCATAAAATATGTTAGAATCATGGAAGGGTTTGGGTGGAAAGGGGCCTTAGAGCTCATCCAGTGCCACCCCTGCCATGGCAGGGACACCTCCCACTGCCCCAAGCTGCTCCCAGCCCCAGTGTCCAGCCTGGCCTTGGGCACTGCCAGGGATCCAGGGGCAGCCCCAGCTGCTCTGGGCACCCTGTGCCAGGGCCTGCCCACCCTGCCAGGGAACAATTCCTGCCCAAGATCCCATCCAACCCTTCTCTCTTCCTTTCTTTTTTCAATTCTTCCCCCTATTTCCTCAGTCACACAAATCTCCTTTACTCCCGGTGCAAATCACCTGAGAATTTCCACCCTTCCCTTGGCTGCTGCTGTTGCATCCCTGGAGATTTACATTGCTGTTTCATCCCCAAAAAGATGAACAGGCTCATTTTGTGCTCCCCTCACATGGTTGGTTTCCATGTCCCAGTGGATGAAGCTGGAAATCAGAACTGGCTGAAGAGGAAGGGGGTGGGAGACTCACGGCACCACCTCATCGTGCCCTGGCGGTGCTGCAGGCCTCGGGTGGATGGTGCTGCATAGAAATTGCTCTGGTTATTTAAAGCTTTCTCTGCATTTGATTTTGGTCACTTTGTAGACATCAGAAAAGCTTGACTGGTGCCTTTTCAGCATCAGAGGTCCTTTTCAGCAACAGAGGCTCTTCAGAAGACTCCTTTGAAATATTAGGATTGTCTGTCCACTGGGTCCTGCTAGCCAAGAAGTGAAAGAGCTTAATCTGCACAAAAATTTCCAGGGAACTCCTGGGAACATTTTAATTTTTTTTCCCTACCATGTTATTCTGTTCTGGTGAGTGTGATATTTACACAAGATAACTCATAGAGTTTTAGGAGAGACGTGATCTCTGTCTTGGCTGCCAGAAAGAGGATCAGCCCTGAGATCTGTGTTTCCCAGGATCTCTGCTCCAGGTCTGTCATCTTTCCCATGGAATCATCAGCACAGATTTGTAATGGACCCGCTGTACCTGCTGGAATTCTGGCTTTTGGTTCCTTTCTTTACAACAGATTAAGCATCAAACCACAGCTGACAGATGCGAAGTGTGGGGGAGGGATGAACTCAGAACCCGAGGAAGGGAGACAGAGGAAGGAGAATTTCCATGGGTTGAGCATTTTTGGTCACAGCAGCGTCTGTGTTTGCCACGGACAGTTTGTACAATTCCGGGTTTGTTGGGTCTGTCCTTGTGGGATGGCTCATTCCATCCATCTGCAGAGGGAACAGTGGCTGCAGGGAGCAGAAAGCTCAGGGCTGCAGGACAGATTTCCTGAGGAAAGGACACCCTGCCTGGATCCGCCCTTCCTCCCACGGCCACAGAGTCACCTCAGATGTGGTGAAAAACTTCCAGTGTGGGTACTTTATCTAGATTATAAACATCCATCTGCTTCTAATCTTCCATTTACCTTTTAATTAGAGCCTTAATTGCTTCTTCTCCGAGACCATTAAGGAGCTGACAGGCTCTGCACAGATCAATTCAGTCCTTTAGGGTCCTAATTCAGAGGCCACCAGAGACTGAGTCCTACTGCACAGGTTTGGGAGGGCTTTGGATCAGGCTCCAGGTTGTACATTAAACCTTGGATCCACATTGATACGGGGTGGCTTTAGATGGAATTTCTATCACTGATGGCTTCTGAATGCTTGAAGGATATTTTATATCCCTTTTTGGGGTAAAGGAAGACGTGGCAAAGGTTAAAATTCATGTTTTATGGCTTAAACCTGGATCTCGACTAATTTAGCAGGGGTTTAGTTGTGATCAAGCCCTGAGGGGAGTGTCTCAAAGAGGAGATTTAGCCCTTGACTCATGGTAGGAGAAGAGCATTTTCCTTAAAATGCAAAGCAAAACCTCCTCCCCTTCACAGCTGTGGAGCTGTGGCTGCTGCCTTTGAAGCAGATTTTTGGCCAGACAAGAACCTCTGACTGCCTCAAAACCTTTGGCTTTGGACTCTTCTACACTTTTTCATGGCATCTGTCACAGCCCTATTGGCAGTTTGAGACTCATTGCGGCACTTAATACCTGAAAAAGTGGCTAATTTGTTGTCTTCCCACTGGAAGAGGAGATTAATGGAAAAAGAATTGGAAAATGATGAAAATGGACGGGGGGGTTTTCCCACTCTGGAGATTTAAGTGTAATAAATTAATACTTCTTATGCAAGGTTGCAAAAAAAAAAAAAAAGAAAAAAGAAAAAAAATAGAAGCTAATGGCTGGTTTAAAAAAAAGTGCCAGCACAATTTAATTGGAGTGGCTGAGTCATAAATCTTTTTTGTTCTGGTGGTGCCTGGCAGCTCTGCCACAGTCAGATGGATTTTTCTCTTTTAGGGGAAGCCCTTCTCTCTCTCTCTCTCCAGTTCACATGGGTCTGCAGCAGGCAGAAATGTGGAATCGAAGGTGTCGACCTTGGTGTGCCTTAGGGCTTCCCTGAAAAAGTCTGTAATGTCTTGAGAGACATAAATTGAGAGGATGATGGTGATAATAATGATAATAATGACAATTCAGCAATTGTTTGTAGCTGGGTTTTGTGCTGGCAGCTGGCATCACAGGGAGCCTGTCTCACAGGGAGAGGAGCAGCCAATCCATGGCCAGTCCATGCTGGACACCCATCCCAACCTCCCTCACTGGAGCAGAAAGGTGCAAAAAACCCCATAAACCACAATTCCTTCAATGGTCACGGAGGAGAACAATGAAAGCTCTGAGCTGAGCTATTAATTTTTCAAAGCCATTCAATTCTTCACAGCTATAAAAAACAAGGAGGAGCTGGCTTGGAGTTTTATAATTGCAGGCTAATTTAGGCTGGAGGGGATTTCTATCCACGTCTGTGGTATCAGGGACATCCTGATATCACCCTCTTCCAAATCTTTTTGTTCCATCTTTGAATTCCCTGACAAATCCCTGGGGTTTTGGCTGCCCTTTTAGGCTTGGCCACTGCCATGGGGTGTCCTCAAGAAGAGATTTTGGCTGCTCTGACCTCATTTTGCTCCTGGTGTGAATTAAGTCCTGACCAGACCTGCCAGGGGAAATTGCTTGTCCAGTTCATCCCTTTGTAAATTCAAACTGGGAGGAGCCTATAAAATACCCCTGAGTGTGTGCTACCCTTCCCACTACTCCTTTCTGAGAAGTTAATGGAATTCAGCCAAATATTCCCTCTGAATTCATTTTTCTAAATCAAATTTTGGCATTCCTCAGGTACCGCAAATGTGTTCCTCATAACCGCTGGAAATTTGGTTTTGGAGATCTCCCTCCTTTTTGCTTCGTTTTGAATGTTTCTTTAAATCATTTTTCTTTCTGGTTTGGTTGTAAGAATGGGGTAGCTCATATTCAACAATCCTATATTCATTAAAATTCCATTTTCTTAAACTAAAGGTTTATGTCATTCCACAGAAATCCAAACTAGCAAAAATTGCCAAAATCAGAAAGAAAAGAAATCTTGGAGAGGATCGTGACTTTCTTTAAGTCATTCCTGGGAATGCTGGGGATGAAGGAGAGGGAGTGAGTGAGCAAGAGCATGGCAGCGAGTCCAAACTTGTGTTTGATTTTCCTTGGAATGCAGTGATTGAGACCCCTGAGATCACTGCCATTCTTTGTGATTTGTTTTTCCTTAAATCCCTCGAGGATGTTTTTCAGTGGCCTTGGGAATCCCAGGAACTGTGCCACGATGGGAGTTTTTAGTGCTGGCAGATGCTTCTTAGGATAAAAATTATAAACTCATAAATTTTCTGTCTTTTTTTGTGTCCTTTATGTAACCAGAGGTGTTTCTGCTGTCCATAGCCTTGTTCTTTTGAACCTATCAACTCCTGAGTTGGAATTTCTGGTTTAATTCACAACTTTGCTCATTCTTCAACCTTTTAGGTCACTTTTGGCTTTGCAAAAATAGCTTTGAATAAATTAATTTTCAATTAATTTGAATAGCTGCTCTGTTCGGTTTTGTGAAAACTCTCTGCTGAAGGTGAATAATCTTTCTGCTCACATTCGTTAGAAACTGATGTAAATTTTTGCAGTTCTAGAGAGGCCTTATGGTTCCCAGGGAGTGTATGCAAAGTGTTTATCCTTCATTACAATTCAGGGAGACAGGAGGAAACAATATTATACAGCTGGAAGTCAATAAGCACCAAGGGGAGAAGTGGAAAGATATTTTAGCAATATGGGAGTGAGCAGAGTTTTCCTAAAAATACTTCCCAGGGTTTTGAACTGCAGGCTACACGGATAGACTTCATATCTGGAGATCAAACTGAGCGAACAAGGTAATCAACATGAAAGAATCAGTTCATTCCAGCGAAATTCCAGGCGTGAGACACTGCCCTGACTCAAATCCGTGCCTGGGATTTCACTGCTGTCGTCTCCAGGAGGGTGACAACCTCAGATGACCAAAAGTGAAAGTCTAAAATTAGAGATACCAGCGAAATAGTTCCTTTTCCAGGAAAATACTTCAGTGCTGACCCTTTTTTCACACCGTTCCCGGAGCAGGGGCAGAGGCTGAGCGCGCTCAAGTCGAAGCTGAGCACGCTCAAGTTCCTGGTGTCGTCTTGGGAAGTGCTCTGGAATGGAAAAGGCACCTCAGTGGCCCCCAGCACGTCTCCGAGGGGCTCAGGAATCACATCTCTGCTTGGAAAGCAGGTGGAACATGTTCAGTGAGCTGATCCTGCCTGGGGAATGCTCTGACCTGGATAAGGCTCCGGTGCCCTTTGCGGAGAATCCTCCCTTTGCTTGTGCCAGGCGGGGATTGTGTGGGCACAGGGACGTGGGCACTGCTCCCTCCTGGCATTCCTTAGGGTCTGAGCTGGGTCTGGAGCCCCAAGGACTCGGCAGGAACACCTCTGCAGTGCCTTCTTTCCGGGCTAAAACTGCTGGGAAACTGTTGTTTGAAGCTGTGTTGGAGTCTGGAAGCACAGGATTTTAGGAAGGCTCTGCTGGTCAGTGCAGGCAGTGCCAGCCCAGCTTCCCACTGTGCCTTTTCTGCTTGCAAAACAGGGGCAGGGCCAGCGTTAAAGCAAACTTCGGGATCCTGTCATTCCTCTGGCCGTGGAGCTCGTGAGCCCTGCAGGAATAACGTGTGTAGGCCCAGGGGTGATGAGCAAGGACAGGATTTTGGGGCGCCTCTCTCTGCTTGTCCCTGGTTTAGGAAGGAACAATGTTCACAATGTAGATGTGTGGGAGTGTGGAAAGAACTGGAACCTGCCCTTTTCCCACGCCCAGAGAGGCTTTGAAAGGATTGCAAAGACAGGATGTGCAAAATGAAGCCCTTCTCGTGCTAGTCTGATATGTGGTCAGCACAGAATTATTTAATAATATCTGATCTGTTAGGTAATCCCAAAGAACATGGCTTTTTTAGGGATCTTACCTTTTAATATGAGTTACTGCTTGAATCTGAGTATTATATTTGAACATTTAGGGGTGAGGGAGCAGCTGGAGTTGTGAAGAGCTGAAGAATTAATCGGTGAGAAAGGTGAGAGAGATGGACAAAAAGCCATTACCAAACATTCATAATAGGTTTGCAAAGTACAGCAGCACGCAGAGAATGAAGCTGTTAAGCAAATGTGTAGTCCCTTTCCCCTGAAAGTAAGATACAGCAAAATTTTAGTTCAAATACTCCTAATCAGCATCTCTTTTTTATTTCCTACGAACGTTGCTCCCTGATTTCTTGCTATTCCTCATAGTTTTTGACTATTGTGAAATTGTAATTGCCTCCTTTAAGTCCTACAGTCCTCTTCAGCAGTGACACTCATCTTTTCCACCTGTAGAGAAATCTTCCTGAAGGAAACATCCCAATGAGATGGGAATGCCTTTCCCTGCTGGCATTTAGAACTCCACTCCTGCCAATGCCCCGAATTTTCAGGGTTGGAATAAATAACAATGAAATGCTTTGTTAGAATCAGTAAAATTAAAATGGGATAGAAGTGAAAGGAATTGCTGGCAGCTCCAGGGAAGTGGGGACGTGTGAGAAGTTAAGCCTTGTCCAAGTCTAGCACCCAGCACCGGGAGATGTTAAAACTCCTAAAATAGAAAGGAAAACTGCAGACTGGAGAGCCCTTGTGTTCTGATCATTCCTGAAATGAAGAGCATCCAGTTTGGAGCAGAAGCCACTTGTTCCTGACCCTGTTTAAGCTGCATTTCAGTCAAGGTGCTTTGGTCACACCCTGGAGCACAATGAAATCCACTTTCACTCTTTGTCTTGCAGGAGCACTCAGGTGGGAGAAGTCCTGGTGCTTTTCTTCCTTTCATCTGCATCCCCTTAAGAAGCAGCTGGAGAGGATAAACATTTCCTCTCTGAAGAGCAGTAGAAAATTCAAGTGAGAAACTCTAACCCCAGCAATGTTTATTTGGAGAGAGAGCAAAGCCTGCTGAGAGGTTTTGAAGGGTTGGAACTGCTTGAATCCATATCAGAGGGAGTTATTTGCTAGGACTGGGCAAGGATAAGGGGTAAATACAGCAATTCATCCCAGAGAAATCAAACCCACGATAAATCAGTCAAAAGGGCTGTAGTGAAGAGGGGAACAGCTTTATACAATGTTTGTCTGGTCGATAGCACCGTTTGCTGAATAAATACCCATCCATGTGAACATTTTATTGCTTTGCACACGCATTTTCCACAGCTGGCAAGTGTGGTTGTTTCTGTATCTGCAAAACCTTCTGCAGACGCTGCTCTCAAAGCTGCCCGTGTGTCAGAATTATAAATGCACCCTGCTGCGAGTTTATTTGTAACATAATCCCTCTGAACCTGAAGTTCTCTGTCTGGCTTTGTTGCTTGGTTTTTTTTTGACAGCTACAAATGTGCAGATTATTGTCTTTCCTCGGTGCTGTTCAATGCTCAAACATTTATTTTTAGGCAGAGGGAATTGCCAGAGGGTCCCCGAGTGCACCCCAGTGGCCAGATACAACTTCACAAGGTTTGTTCTGAATTTTCCTCTCCCTCATCCTTTTTTTTTTCTCCTTTTTTTCCCTATCTCTCTCTCTCTCTCTGTTTCTTTCTCTCGCTTCCTCTTGCTATTGTACCATACCTGACCTTCCCACTTCACCTCCCAGATTTAAAAGGCTTTCCATCTCTTCTTATGGGTCTATTTCCTTATCAGAATGATACATTTGCAAGCCTTGCTTAATTTTTAAAAATACCTACTTTGCTTATGATGATAAGACTTCCCTTAAAAATAGATTTCATTAAGTGAAAAAGGCTTAAAAATTTTAAGCCTAAAGCTAGGATTCAACGATCATAAAATATTCCTAACTGTAGATTATTTTAAATTTAAAACTCTGGGAAATGGGGGCTGCAAAATGTGGAAATTCCAGAGGTGTCCTCCGGATGCAGTGAAGTTTGGTTGGAATTTTTCCTCCCATTCCTCAAGGCCCCTCAGTGGTTCCATGGCAGCCTAATGTGCTTTACACTGTGATTGTGTTGTCCCAAAATTGGTGTTTTTGGACACTTGAGAGTGGTGCATCACCATCAGGAAAAGCACAGAGAGGAATCTTTGCAAAAGTTTTATCCTTTGAATCCAAAGGGATATTTTTGAATGCTGTTGTAAATAAATAAATAAATAAAGAAAATTGCGTATTGAAAGGTTCTATAAAAAATATTTTTAAAAACCAGCCTTATTTTGAGTGTTTGATGATGCTGGATAAAGGAGCCAAATTGACTTCACATTTTTGGAAAATGCCTTGCTGAAGATCCTGCCCTCAAAGTGATCTTCATGGTAGAAACAGTGGGAAAAACCAAGGGGTGGGGATTCTCCCTGGGATAATATTTTATGTGCCTCAGTAAAGGCACATCCACTTCTTTTTGCATCTCAGGAAGTTATGGCAATGCTTCCATGGGGAATTACGGGGGTCCTCGATTTGAGCTTTCCGCTGAATTTTAGCTTGGTTCATTATTTTAATGCCATTCAAGGAAATGCATTGCTCTTAACTTCCTGTCCTAACACACAACGCAGAGTTCACATGACCATCCATAAAAATTGTCTTTCATACAACAGATAGATGTGGTTTTGGAGCCCTTAACATGGAAAGTATTATAAATGTATTTACCTGTTCAGTCAAATTTAAACAGAACGGTATCAATAATTAATAACAGTATTAGCAAAAGTTCACCCTTATCATTTCTCTTTTTGTTTCTCACTGAAGCTGTATCTGAGTGGGGAAGCTCTGAAAATAGATTGTCACACTTGGGAGTGGCTTTTCTGATGGATGGCACAGTCTGATGAGCTCACTTGGTTTGGATCCATCAGCAATGGCACCAGCTGAGGACACTGCCACAGGTGACATCACAGTTTCCTGGCTTCAGCTTTAATGATTTTGTATTCCGTGACTTTGTTGGTGGGAATGAGGGGTTGGACTTTGCTGCTCTCACTGCATCAGGTGGAAGAAGGAAATGTGAATATTTGACAGCATAAATTGATTCCCATTGTTTGGAGGGATGCAACTTGTAAATATTTGTAAATTAGAAGAGTGAAAATTCCTAGTTTTGGTAGAAGGCTGGCCTGATCGTGCCTTCAACAAAAATCACTCAATGCATGGGGTCAAAGGACGGCACAAGCAGCTACTTCTGCACAAATATGTTTTAGAAATTGTGCTGGTAATCCTGACTTTATTTGATGCCCTCCGCTCATATCTCCCTCAGCAGGAGACTCTACACGAACAGAACAGTTTAAACTGGGAAATGGACCCAGCCAGGGCAGGGGAAACTCTTTAATCCCGGATATCTTCCATGAGTTTTCAAATCACTGCATTCAGTTCCTCTCGTGATATGGACTGGAGAGGTTTGAGATAACGACAGATTTGATTTTTATCTTCAACTTTGCCAGCCCAAGCAGCCTGAGGGGTTTTGTGCTGCAGTAAAGGTTGGTGATGGCTGGGTGGGAGAGGTGGTCAGGCCAGAGCAGCAAAGGACACCCCAGAGAGCCCTGGGGTGTGCAGGGCTGAAAATGAGGTGAGGGAAGGGGGTCACAAATGGGGAGTCTTGAGACTTAGGACAACAAATCTATGTTTGCTGCACTGCAGAAATATTCTGTCTTTTGATCTCGTAGGTGGTTTTGGTGAGGCGTTTTTTATTTTTCCACTACTTGCCAATCATTTTCCTGGGAAACACGGTGTTCAGCAAACCTGAAAATACTCCCCGCCCTCTGGGATGTCAAGTTCCTTCAGCTGCAATTCCGAGATCTCAGGATGGTTTCATGGAACAAACAGCAATTTCCTCATCATCTCACCTGAAGGTGATGCAGATGTTTGAAATCTCGGTGCCTGCTGCACAGATCAGGAGCACTAAACATTTCATCTTGATTTCTCTTCAGTACCACCTACTTCCTGGAAAAATTGGGAGCCTTGCATTTACCACTTCAAATTCCCTGCCAAGTTCCTTTCAGTTTTTTCTTGGTTTTTTTTTTTTCCCCCTGCTCCATTTTTGTCTCACACGTTTATTATATGGTGACAAATGCAGTTTTCTTCTGACACCACATAATAGATGTGTGAAACACACACACATGTTCTAGAAAGAGACTGCTCTTTATTTCCTGGCTCCAGTTGCAAAACATGAGTCAGGGTTGGAAAGGTTGTGCCTCTGTCAGAGCTGTGGAATCCACGTGCTCAAACTTTCCTGGGTTTTGCTGCAGTCGTGGGGAAAAAATGGCAAATCTCATTCTTATATTTCTATACTCAGTGTTTTCTCCTCCCCAAGCACATCAGATCTTCACTTTATAATCACCATTCCCTTGTGTTGATTATATTTACTTATTTCAGGCATTGATGCTGCTATTAACAGGAAAAAAAAAAATACCCCAGCTTCTAAAACACAGATAAAAGTACCCTCCTATAATTCTGGCCTTAATACAACAAAGAAACATTATTTTAGTGGTGCACTCGCTGCGAATTCCAAGCACTTTTTTCTCTGCACCAAGTGATTTCTGCTGTTCTGCTGCATAATAATAATTGTTGCAGGTAACAACCACCCGGCATCTCAACAAGACTCCAGTGACACAACATTCCTTGTTTACACATCCCAGCTTCCAGTGCTCTGTGCACTTCCATGGGGGCCCCAGTGAAATACAAAATCAGAGATCTTTTGTGAGCTAAAGTGGAACAAGCCCCATGTTACGAGTTAAAACAAAAAACAAGCAAAGCAAGCAGGCAAAAAAAAGGAGAGAGAACCGAGCACATCATCACTTCCTACTGGATCCAAGCAGCCCTGGAATGCCACAGGGCTGGCAGTTGTTCTGCAGATACCCCGGGGTGATTGGAAGCAGCAGGACCGCGGTGCTCCCACGTTAATCACAAACAGAGTTTTGCATTGAATTTTTTTTTTTTCCTTTTTCCTAAGCAATTTTATCCCACAAGGTCCCTGTGGTTCAGCTGCTCCTGCAATAGAATGACAAATAACGGGGTGACATGCTGTGAAAAATTTAGAAAATGAGAGATGCTCTCCCATTTTCCAAACAGAGCAGAAACAACACTAATTCCGTTAGGCAAGATGGAACAGACAATTAAACCGGGCATGCTTTTAATTTTGAAGCTCACCAGAGAACGGACGCCTTTTTCAAATGTAACCACTGCGGAAGTGATTCCTTTAAAATGAAGCAAAACCACTGATTTTCCTTGCTAAAATTAAAGCATTTACCTTATACAAAGTATAAGAAATGTTACCTGTTGCCTCCACCATTCCTTCTAGGATTACAACAATTTCTAGCTCCTCTTTGGGTAACTGGGCTTTGGAAATCTCCCAGAAAGGACTCTGCTGGTTAATCTCATGGCTGATGATCAGTGGTGAAACCAAAAAGAGACGATCATCCCCTGTGTAATAACCTACGTTGATATCTGTCTGGTTGAGTGGTATAAATTCCCCCTCCTTTGTCTGTTTGGATTTGATCAACTTGGCTCGTATTGATGCCTCTACAATGTGTGAATTCCTAAGGTCTCCTACTCGGAACATCAGACACAGCTTTCCATCCCGCATGGAAATGACTGCGTTTGTAGAAAAAACCAAGGTTTCTGCCCTCTTCTTGGGTTGGGATATTTTCACAAACATGCAGCCAACCATGAAGGCGTTGACGATAGAACCTAGGACAGACTGCACTAAAAGCAGGATAATTCCCTCGGGACACTTGTCCGTGATGACCCGGTAACCGTACCCGATGGTGGTTTCGGTCTCGATTGAGAATAAAAAGGCTGAGACAAACCCATTGAGGTTGCTGACGCAGGGGGTCCACGTGCTGTCCCCTATGTGATCCATGTCCCCTCGCATGTAGGCAATGAGCCACCAGATCATGCCGAAGAAGAGCCAGGTCACCGTGTAAACCATGACAAAGATCAGCAGGTTGAACCTCCACTTGAGATCCACCAGGGTGGTGAAGATGTCAGTCAAGTACCGGTAAGTCTCTCTGACATTCCCGTGGTGCACGTTGCATTTCCCATCTTTCCGAACGTACCTCTGGATTTTTCTCTTGGCACATTCTTTGCTTATGTTTTTTGGCAGATCCTCTCTAGCTTGTTTGGGCAACTTTGGTTGGTGGATAGTGACAGGGCTCTCGATGTCCTGCTCCATTGAGTCTTCTTCCAGGACGTTGGCTGCCACGGAAAACAAACAAACAAGGAAAAGTCACTATTCCTCTTAGTATTTCTCTAAGTCAATACACAGCCTTTTTCTGTGTTAATCAATAAAATGAACATCCTTGTTGTTTGCTGAAACAAAAATCAAATGCTGCCAAGCACCCTCATTCTATTGCTACACAGAAATAAAATGAAAGCAAACTCTCGTTTCTTATCAGGTCATCCTATCCATGCCCATATTTAAATTCTGCAGGATGGGTTTAAGCAGATATTCCTTCCCCCCCTCACCCCTTTTACAGTTTAATGAATGAAATTTTTTATGCACCAAAAAAGATCTTATGGAGATAAAAGATATAAACGAGGGAATGGATTCACTTGGGGGTGAGCAGAGAAAATGAGCTATTGTTGAGCTATTTTATTCCATCAGCTGCATTGCTGTGGGGAAACTATTAAATAAGTACAAGGAGTTTTTGGGTTTTTTTAAAAAGCCAACAGTTTTTAGAAAGAACCAATCCTCCTCTTGTTGAAGGATAGTTGTAATATCCATCAAGAGCAATTCAAGCACACTTCCACAGAAAATCAATGTCTTGCTGATAATGAGACAGGGAATTGTGTGTCCTTCTCCCAGCAACGTAAAACCTACGGTACTTCAGATTTCATTTGAATTCACTGTGCCTGTGGCCTTTAATTCAGGTGTACCTTGTCCTCTAATGATCTGGGCCTTTTCTTTTTAAGTTTCCCAGCCTTTGGAGATAAATAGCTTCATTATGGTTGTGTGCCAGAGAATAAAAACAGTGTACTGAGGAGGAGAGTGGTTTAATCGAGTGTGTTTTGCATGGAGGACGTGGTGAGGTCTGGGGTAATTTGTTTTTAACTGAAATTCTTCTGTTTCCTGGGGCTTCTTCCTGCAGGAATATCAGCTCTTGAATTCCTAATTCTTTCCCTTCTGGCTAGCTGCTGTCATTCTTCTGCCAAACTGTGAAGGGAAAAGTCTTCTGGTGGGTCTGTCCAGATGCTTGAATCTGAATACAGAGCCACAGAATGGTGTGGGTCAGAAAGGACTTTAAAAATTATCCAGTCCCACCTCCTGCCATGGGCAGGGACACCTCCCACTGTCCCAGGCTGCTCCCAGCCCCAGTGTCCAGCGTGGCCTTGGGCACTGCCAGGGATCCAGGGGCAGCCCCAGCTGCTCTGGGCACCCTGTGCCAGGGCCTGCCCACCCTCCCAGGGAACAATTCCCGCCCAATATCCCATCTCAAGGGCAGCATTGCTGTGATGTTGAAGAGTCCCTTTCAGAGGGTTGCACAAGGGGCTGCTCTCGGTGGGTCAGCGTGGCTCTAAAAGCGTATTTCACTCTCAGAAACGTGTGCTGTGCAGCAGATCCTGTGCGGAGTCTCACAGCACCTGTAGCTTCTTCAAGACGTGAAGGCTTATCCCTGTAGAGAAAGATCACAGACCCTTGTAGAGTTTTAGGGGTGGATGAAATACTCAGGGGGGATAAAAGGGTTGTAGCCTGATTGTCTCTCCTCCTGACCTGCTCCTCTTTCAAAGAAAGACAAAAAGCCCTACAGTAGCACAGAACCTGAGAGCAACTCTGTGTTTTAAGGCTGTGCACCCCATCCTGTGCCACCTTTTCAGTTTGCTGCTGTGTCTCAGGAGAGCCTTATCGGGGCTGATGGCAGTGGCAGCTCTGGGAGCTGTGTCACAAGGCCCTCGGTTCTGAATGAACTCCCCCAGTCAGTGACAGTGTGCCTGCTTGCATTATCCCTGATGCTGGGTAATGCATGACAAAACACAATCAAAAGGCATTGCAGGGCCCTTGTGAGGCAGACTTAAGCCAAAGCCAGAAAATCTGAAGTTAAGGCTTCGCACTTTATGCTCAACTCTCCGTTGTGCCTAAGGAAATTCCAGTCCACAGGAGTTATCGTATCACTGCAGCAACAGAATCCTCAAATAATTATGAACAACCTATGAAGGCTCTGGCTTTTGAGGCTTTATGCTAAACTACTAATGCTGATATAATGGGGTTCATTATCTTTCAGGTATTACGAATAATTTACTTTCCCCTCCCAGTCAGAGCCTGGCATGGACACAGAGACCACGAGTGGAAGAGTCCTGTTGGTTTTGAAAACATTCCTAAGTTCTGGCCCTGCTGTTAAAGGGAACCATGTCCCAAACTTCCCTGTCTGAGCACCTCTTACCAGAAATTATCCTGAGAGGGGACCCAGGTGCTGATTTTATTCCTGGCAGCACGAGGAACGTGAAGGGACATCCAGGGCTGCCCTCCCGCCACACCGCTCCTGCCTTGCACACAGAGTTTATTTCCTGTGGAAGCACTTTGAGCAGCAAAACACCTTTTATTCAGACAGCAAATTCTTACTGATGATTTCCAAATGCTTTGTTTGGGCATCACAACCAGCCTGATCTCTCTTTCATAGCACGAGGGAAGGGCCACGTTTTGTCAAGTGTCCATCGGTTTTGTAGGAGCCAGGAGCTGCTGTCACAGTAAGTGAGATCAGGATGTGACACTTCCAACGTGGAAGGGTTTTCCTCAACCTGGAGAGGTTCTAATTGAGCTATTTCTCATCTGGCTTTGTAAGGGGGCATCTTTGGACAACCAAACCCGGTGTTTAACCAAGGTCTCTCTCATTACAGCATTTATTTGACACTCTTTCAGACTTTTCACTCTTCCTGGGGGCATCTGGCCATTTGTAAACTCTCCAGGCTCTTTCCAGTGCTGTCATTTCTCAACTCTCAGTCTCTGAGAGGAAAAATTAAGGTCAAGTGTTTTGTCTTTTTGTCTTTTTTTGCAAGATGCCCCTTCCTTCTTTCCCTCCCCCAATCCTGCTATGAATGAATTTCTTTGTGGAGAGGTTTCTAGATCAGAATCACAGCTTGTTACCCTCTCCTGGACTGAGTTCTCGCTCCAGAGTGAACCCTGGAAGCAGCAGTTCCCGAAATAAGTGATCCAAAGATTCTGCATCTGTGTGTTTCCATGGAAATGTTTGCTGTATAAGTTTTAAACACATGGCAGGATCCCTGTTCACCGCTGAGGCTGAGGCACAGCCACAGACTGTCAGTGCCTTTGCCACAAAATACTTTAACTAATTATATTTTTACTTGATATCAACCCAATTAACTTCTGCTGTTTATTCCATCTAATTTTCCTTTCAGTTACATAATGGCTGTCATGGATCCAGGAACAGGGGAGTGAGTAGCAGCAGCCTCACTTGAGAGCTATTTTTGCTCTCCCTGCTTTTCTTCCAGACAAAAATATATACATATTATTAATCTGCACTGCAAAAAAAAGGTATTTCTGAACTCTTCCTCCTCTCCCAGTAAACATTATGTTTGTTTGAGCACAACAGCCAGGTAATGAGCCACTTTAGGCCAATTTAGGGGATTCTGTTCAAAGGATCTGCTTTGGTCACTCTCTTAGGCAAAACCTACAAGACATATGAGATTTCAGTGATTTGTTTAATCTCCCAGCAAATGACACGGAGTTCTCCTAAATAAGTCCCTGAATAGTTCACTCGTGTCCTGGCTGTGGCCAAATTAGCAAATTAAATGTGCCCAGGCCTATTATTTAGTGTGGAGGGTAAAGAGTGGTGCAGCCCACACTTGGATTATTGAACTCTAGTGCTTTCCAGGCAGGTTAGTGTCATGCAATCTGCCAAACAGGAATAATCCGTGTCCTGAAATGCAGCCAGGAATTGCGTGTGCTCAGTTCTGCACTGGTCCAAACCATGCCAGGGGCTTTTCTAGAAATTTCACCCTGCAGGAGGTTGTGTGCCAGTGCTCAGGAACATTTTATTTTCCAGAAAAACTGCAGCAAATGTTGTTGCCACGTTCTTGTCTACTCCAAGGCAGCGCTGGAAAGGCACAGTCCCGTTTTTCCAAGCACATATTTTTATTTAGAGCCTGCAGAACAACACGAAACCAGTGTCAACAACAAAACAGCTGTGCAGGACACGCTCTCTCCCTTTGAGGCTGCGAATGTAACACATCAGTACAACCCTTGTGCAATCATTTTTTCATCAACAACATGATTTTTGGTGTATTTTGGTAGATCTTCTTGTGATGCTGTGCAAACACAAAGCAGAAGGGGGAATGTAAAGGGCCTGCTTGTTCATTTTGGTTGTGCATACAATTAGAGTTGTAGTGTGATCTGTAAAATAATGAGGAGTTTCAACAGAGAATATTGCAAATTAAAACTGACCTTTCTGAAACAGAAGATGACCCAGAAAAGTTCCGTGGATGCTTCACTGGAATTTAGCAATTTTAACTCTCATAACACAGTTGTGAACAGCTTGTGTGCAGATTCACTGAAAATTCCCTGATTTCCAACATCATTTACAATCTAAAAATCGCTCTCATGGGCTTTGCTGCATGCAGACAAAAGCGTTGATCAGACACTGTGACTCCTGTCTGCATTCCCCACTTTCCTGGTGGGATGAGGGCCACTTTGAAGTGAGGCAGGTGTTTGCATCTCTAAGGCCCAAGTTTGGCTTTTGGGAAGTCTTTGAGTGTTGTACCTCTCGTTTGCTGTGCTCCCGAACGCCCCTGGCACTGCATCCATCTGTGGAATATTTGGCAGTACCTGGTGGCTGTTTGGGTTCCCTCTGTGGGGTCGTTGGGCCTTGCACAGCACAAGGAATTTCTTGTAGCCTTCAACACCCTGAATCCAGGTTGTTCTGTTTCTCCTCTTGCTGGGGATGGAAGGAGAAGTCAGAGAGGGGAAGCAGAGGTTTTAGAGTGCTTTGCCTCATCTCTGGCTGGTTTATGTTTCAGAGCTCTGCAAAAGCTCTGTGATGAGCACAGAGGGCACAGGAACACAGGAATTCTGGGAATAGAGGGGGATTTGTCTGTGGGATGGGCCCAGCCAGATAATCCACACTGCAAGGCGCCACCGTCACCACCGGAAACGAGGAGAAAGAGTCTTGTTTACAGATAAAAGTGGAGTCCTGTATGAGCAGCTAACAACTGTAAGCAGTCATTATCACAGAACACAGATCCTTTTTCCTGCAAAAGGAAGGAATTAGGATCTGGTCCTGCACTGTTGAAATCAATGCAAGATTGTCTATTCACTCAGCTGGAAGCATTGCCAGGCCTCGCCTTAAAACATCGGAGTGCTCAATAAACACTGACTTGGCAAATCTCTTCAGGACCCAGATTACCTCTTTGCACCCATAGAACCATAAATCTAATTTCAGAGGGAGCATTCATGTGACTGAGATTTATTTCAGCAGCAGCTTTCACTAAAAAAGACATCAAATGAGATATATTTATGGTTAGAAAAGAGGCTCTAAGGGTGATACTTTGTTTTTTTCACATTACCTGCTTCATCATTGCCTTCTAATCCAACTTGATAAAAATAATGTTCTACTATTTTCATTTCTTTTAAGCCTGTACAGCTGCAAGAAATCAGTCTGAGTAACACTTTGTGTCTCTGCAGTACAAACATTTCCATTCAATCCTGATTCTTGGCCCTTTTATTATGGAGGGTGGAAAGTGAAGCTGGTAACTCAAATTTAAAAACACACAACTCCATTTTTGGGAGTCATTTGACCTTGTAGTTTTTGTCTCAGATTCTAACCAACCTCATTGCAGAATTTACCACTGAAGGCTCCAGAATGCTGTTTTTACATCTGCTTTGCTAAATTTACCTTCATTTGAATCACGGGGAAGCCAAACAGCCTTGGCTCGGTAATATTTATGGGGCAATATAAAAAGGCTGCAGGTTGTGAACCTGCAAGGGTGTGCAGAGACAGTTGACTGTCAACATCTTCAGCCTTTCATGAGGCTGTGGGTCCCAAATTGGGTTATGAAACTTGTTTGCTACCTGAAGTCTGAGCTCTTGGAGTCAGCATTTATTCAGAGCCACCTCTACTGCAAATGTCTGGCACTGAACACGGATCTCTGGAATAAGGAGAGATTTCCTGCCTGATTAGTCTTTTACCAGGTTTTTGGCTCCCAGAAAAGCTTGAGCTGGAGCTTCAGAGCAGGTATTTCTGTGTCCACGGCCAGGTTGGAAAGGGTCTGGAGCAACCTGGTCTAGGGGAAGTTTCCCTGCCCATGGCACTGGATGATCTTTAAGGCCCTTCCAACCCAAACCATTCTGTGATTCCATGATTCCAAAACATCCTTGTCCTATCCATAACCACTCCAGAAATCAGCCTCCTCAGAGCCCTGTTTCATCTGAGCAGGTGATAAGGCAGAGAAAAAGCATTTTTTGCAAAATGCTTAATATTGTCAGTGCTGCTGCCAGCAGGGGAGCAAGGGCAGCAGCAGAGAGAGCCCAGGTGTGCCAGCCTGAGTGGTGCCACCTGGCAACACCAGAGCTGGGCTCTTCTCTGGTGTTTCCATGTGCCAGACTAGTGCCAGGTGCTGCCAGAGGGACAGCAGGGATCACTGGTGGATCACGGGGCTGACGGGCCTCAGCAGCTGCAAATCCTGGCCACACATTTCTGATGCCCCCCGGTCAGACGTGCCCCTGACCTGCTGCGAGGTGCCCTCATCTGATGTGACCCCTGAGACTTCTTCTTCCAGTTACTCAGCCCCAGTTATTTCCGCCAGTTGCTACCACGTGTCCAAATGCCAAAATTTTTGTGCTATTGCGCTGTTTCTTCAGAGATCTACTAAGAACTGAGCTTTACTTCTCTGTGGGGTGTACCAGGAAAAGGAGGAAGCACGAAGGACCTGTATTGACCTTATTGTTACCAGCTCTAAACTGTGTTTATATGCTTTCACTGCTAGAAATAATAAATAAATTAATTCAAAATCTGCTTAAATCAGTGAATGTTCTGGGTCACAAGGAACCTCCAAAGGTTTCAACGTGCTGCTCAACACAGAACCAACTTCTACTGAGTGCCCAGGGAGGTCTGGAGTCCCCATCCCTGGAGGTGTCCAAGGAAGCCTCAGTGCCCTGGGCTGGTGACAAGGTGGGCACTGGGCACAAGGTGGGCACTGGGCACAGCTCGGATCTGATGGTCTTGGAGGTCTTTTCCAACCTCAGTGATTCTGATTCTGTGAAAATTGAAATACCCTGCACTGGGCTGAGATTGGATGCGTCCACAGCCTCTCTGGGCCCTGTCCCAGCACTTTCTCTCTCACACTGGGGGCTTCTTTTTGTTTTGTTTGCATCCTGTTGGAATTCCCTTCCCTGCAGCTTGTGTCCATTGCTCTTTGGTTCTCCCTCTGCACCTCTGAGAAGAGTAGGACTTCATCTTCTCTGCAGCTTCTTTTTTCAGTCTGAGCTCAGCCTTCCAGAGAAGTTACCTAAGGGCTGGTTAAATCCTGATTCCTCCATATATTCTCTTTGCTGATTACATGGAAAAAGAGTATTCCCAACTTTTTTGAGAAGAGACTCTCGAGATTTTTTTCTCCATTAAAATTTTCCCAACTGAAAACTCTGGGAACAAAAACGAGCTGATCAGCTGAGCTATTTTGTGTAGATAATTCTGACCCAAATATTTCATATGGATAAGTCTGACTCATTTAATTCTGCACTTGTGATATCTCTGATATGTGGGGAGTTCTCCTGGTTGTTTCTGGAAGTGTAAATAGGAGTCTGGCTGCTCTGTCCAGTGGTGATTGCACTGCTAATTTAGCAAACTGATTGTTTTGGCTTTGGCCCAATTAGTGCTCCGAGAAAATACCTGGGAATGGTTTGGGAGACAGGATGTGCTCCCATTCAACAGCATGGATGAGACTAAATCAGATTTGGCTTTTTTCACTCTTACCTGCCAACACAATTCCACCTTTGCTCTCTCAGACACCTCCCCAGGCTCTCATCCCACCCCTGCTTAAAACAACACATAACCCTGGTCTGCAACACAGACCTCACCTTGTTCCAGATAATTTGAAGATGAAAAAAGTCACTGTCAATAAACTAATTATGCCTTAAACCCAAGAGAACGTCCCCACAAGACTCAGGGCCAGGTGCTGTGCAGCAGGGCATGGGACATCCTGTACTGCTCGGTCTCAAGGCTGCAGGACAATTCCTGGTTTTATGTAACATTGGAGATGGAGCCATTGGTGGTGGGACTGGTGGATGCATATTCCAGCACGGGAAGAGTTTGGAAATGAAGGCAGGCAGCTTGTCAAAGTCTGCCTGTCCAGTTAGGTCACCAGAGAGGAGAGAAATGCACTCTCTCAGAAGAATTGTCACCAATTTTCTTGTCAGCAGGAAAAGCCAGCCCCTCTGTCCTTGCTGTTTACTACCCCAACTCAGTTCCTTCCTTTTTTCCCTCCCCTCTCTGAAGTCAGGGTGCTTTCACTTGAATCTTTGTCCTTGGCAGAACCAAATTCAATATTTTCTAGCATTGCTGAACAACCTTGAGGCAGCCTCGTGCCTGAATATTCATAGAGCTCCTTGGGCAGGTGCTGGAACCACCTTGACTGCTGCACCAACACACTCTGACAGCTTCTTTGCTTTGATCAATGAACTCTCATAAATATGAGGCAGAGGAATGATGGAGAGGAATATTTTTGGTCAGAAAGAAGGACTTGATTCAATCAAGACGCTGAAGCAGTCGAGTGAAACCAATAACTTACGCAATGGTCTAGGGCTGCGGATCAAGGCCAAGAGCTTCTAGCACTTTCCTACCAACAGGGGCAGAGGACTTTATATGTTGGTAAAGACCTTGGGTCTGATCAATTTAAGGTTGGAGGATCCGAGATGACTTTGAGAGTGTTCAATTTTGCTCTGCAAAACATTGTTTGCACTGAATAACCTTTCCCTAGGTCAGGGTGGTCGCTGGCTGGGGAAAGCCCCGGCGTTGGCGCCCTGGGTCGGGTGTGGGTTTGCTACGATGCAAAGCAAATATTCACACACTCCCAACTGTACTTTGACACTGATTTTGAAGCTTCCTTGGGCAGCAAAATTTTGGGAGAATAGCTCAAATCCCACTGGTAAAGATGAGCTGTTCGAGCTATGAAAAACTGTCAATTGCTATTTTTTTTTTCCAAAAAATACAGACTACAGGGAACAGAATGACTTTGGAGCACAGATATGTGATTCCTCCTGCCCTCCAGTTCTTGAAAGGAGAATGAAAAAATGTCATGAACTTCCCTTCTGAAATGATTTTCTTATCCTCAATCAGTTTCCATCCAAACTGGCTGCCCCCAGGTCACAGACATTGCCCAAGCATATTGGTTTTCTTGCTGCTATTACTGCTGCACAAAGCTAAAGAAGGAGTTGAAAAGACTAGAAAAATTGAAACAGGTAGAAATTATAATTTTTTTTTTTAATCTCGAAATGGAGATTTCTTTCTTGACAACTTCCCTGCAGTCAAAGGAAGATTTTGATGGCTTTTGCTTCTATTTCAGGTGAGCAGGATGCTCCTCCTTTACAAAAATCAGGCAGGATTTTAAGGTAACATCTTTACACATTGGAGAGGAAAAATTACTGAAATGTTTCACGTAAGTGCTGGGAAAACAACATTTCTGTGGCTGCTGCTGTCCCTCGTGGTGGTGATTCGGTGGATGTTCACAGTTTTCTGTTGGTTGAGGTGGCCTAAGATACAAAACCAAACTCTGGCATCCAAATGTTGCCTCACAAATAGCAACATCTCAGGGGCCAGGCAATTACCCCTCTTACAATTAGTTTATCTCAACAGCTCTTGTGTTCTTTCCATGCTTCTCCTTCTCCCTTTTTGCAGGTGATACTGGGATTTTGGCTGCTTTCTTTAAGCTAAATAATTAGGCCATCACTGTCTTCATCCCTTTCTCCTGCCAAAAATGTCACACTGAAATACAAAGACCTGGTTTCTTGCTGATGATTTCCCCTTTCGTGCAGTTTATAGACTGCAGAGAAGAAAATAACTGAGAAATCAGGCTGGAAGTGACATTTAGAAAAAAGAAATTTTTTAAGCCTCCATAATTTCAGCTGGGTCAATGTTTTGTTTCAGGCTGTGGTGTTTTGATAACCTGGAAATGGTAAGTTCAGAATGGTACTTGAGCAATGTTTCCTAAGGAAATGAACCTTATCCATCACCCTGTCTGGCCTCCTCTGAATCACTTTTGAAACTGTGGTTGGTATTTAGGCTTTTAGATCTCTTTCAGATCTTCAGTGAGATTTTGGAGCCCTCAGAAATACTAAATTCCTAGCAATGTGATGAAAACAGCCTGAGTTAACCACACCACTGGACGCCAAGAAATCCATCTCTGTAAGAGCGGGCTACAAGAAATGTTTCTTTTTTTCCATGAATGCTGCTGCTCCCAAAGCTCCAGTCCAATATTTTTTCAACTCACTATTCCGCTCCATCTCCCTGTGAAGTCTCGAAAGGAGAAACTCCTGCTCCTGCTTTGTGTACTTGGATTTTCCAGTCTGCATCTGCCTGATTCTCATTTTCCATACAGGGACTTCCACCTTCAACAACAGCTTAGTTTAGGTCAGACTTTGTGGGTTTGTCCACAAAACAATTGGAGTGCAAGAAAATAAAACTGACTCAACTCGTGCTCTTTATTTTTAACTAAAGGTTGAGTAAACATATGTTTGGTTTCAATCCAGATTTTTGCTTACTTTTGTTTAATCTGAAGGAAAAATCTCATATTTTTTCTGCAGCCAGCATCAGCTCCACAGGATGTTATACCCATTTTACACCCAAGAAGTTGTTCAAAGATGTATTCAGGCCAGGACAATGTCAGACTCAACAAGAGTAGAAATATAAGTTAAAACCACAAAAAAAAATGTTTCCATGTTAACAAATAGCAACATTTTGTCTTGAAATGAGCAATTCAGTGGTGTCTAAATTACCATTTACTGTGCTAGTTCACTTAAGCTACATAATAAAGTAAATAGGTCTATAAATTTGTTTGAAAAAATCTCAAAGGAATTGCTGTGAAATTGCTATAATTGCTCTAATTGCCATTATCCTTTTCTATAGGGATATAAGTAGTGGAAAAAAAAGAATTAGAAGCATGGAAATATTTTTTGTAAATTGGATTTGATTTGACCAACAGCATTTTCTAAAATATTTTATAAGGGAAAATACATTTAATTTCAGACTTCCAAAAAGGTTTTATTTTGGCTGTGAATTGCTGAAGTTTTGGTACTTTTAACAACAGTTCCATAATTCAGATTTGCACTTCTTTTTCACAGCAATATTTTACCCAACTTTAGGAAACAAAGTTGTTCAGAAGGATTAAATAAACTTGAAATGGAGGGATTATATGAAAAACTCTGTAATCCCTATTTTGGGTGAAGTAGGGGTTTTCTGCTTGTTTTCCTTACTTTGCTAAAAAGTATAAAAGACTTTTTGATTGCCCTTGATTTTTCCTGTAGGTTTTTCTAATCTGGCTAAAAATAATCCATCACTCCCCAGGATTTTTCCATGCACGAGTCACCAGTTTCCTCTCTAAAAATAAGGTCCTTTGAGGGCTAACTGGAACCTTTTGGAAAAAGTAGAAAGACTTGGAAGTGCTGGACTCTCCCGTTATCCCAGACTGCAACATCCAATTTCTCGTAAATATCTGAGGGAGTCTTGATGGCCTTTGATTCTGGGTGGTTGAATGGAGAGTTTAACATAAAAATGAAGTGATATTGTGGAATGATGTTTTATTTCTGTGGATGGATCTCACCAGAACAGGCTGCACTGGTGTTATCTTTTTTAAATAATTGATATTTTCGATGGTACATTCAGCCTGCAAAGCCCATCTATCCTTACTGGAGCTGGCAAAGCTCAGCAGGAGCACAAATAATTCAAAGCTTTCGTAGCCTTCAGATATCTTGAGAGAAAAAGGGGTGTTTCTGCTTTTTCCACCTCTCCTGAGATGTGTAGGGAAAGTGAAATGAGTGAGCTGCCTCTCAGGGATGTGGCCATGGACAGCAGAAATACAGATTGGTCTTGTTAGAGCTGCTACGTGAGACAAGGAATGTGCTGCACTAAAATGTGAATTTCATGTCTTTTTTAGACAGGTACAGACTCATTTAAAGAAACACTTGATAAAGGAGCTGACCTTTTAAAGAGAAAACAGTAAACAAAAGTGTTGAGCCCACGGAGGGGAGCTTTTGATAAATGAATAGACTGGTAACGAGAACACGCTTCTTGTGCATCCAAACCCAAAATTAAATGGGGAACTGAGGTGGTAAAAATAGACATTGGCTGCTTCAGAGCAGCCTTCAGTGCATGAAATAAGGCTTGAACATTTGCAAACAAATTAGGCTGTGTGTTCGGAAGGTTTCTGGTTTTCTTCTTTTTATAAGTTACTCACTAGACCCTTTAAGAAAACTCAAAGGCCCATCCATGAGGTGGAGGCCGGTGGCACAAGGGAAATGCTCTTCTAGGAATGATCATGGAATCTCAGAATCATTTGGGTTGGAAAAGCCCTCCCAGCCCATCGAGGCCCAGCTGTGCCCAATGCCCACCTTGTCCCCAGCCCAGAGCACTGAGTGCCATGTCCAGGCCTTCCATGGACACCTCCAGGGATGGGCACTCCAAACCTCCCTGGGCAGCCCCTGCCAAGGCCTGAGCTCCCTTTCCAGGAGGAAATTCCTCCTGATGTTCAACCTGAACTGTTTGATGGGGCTTTTCCTGCCCTCCCTGGTGCCCAAGCACCGTGAGAGCCCACTTGACTGGTGTCAAGGTGGGACTGGTGGCTTTGTAGATACCCAGAGTTTCTCAATATGGACAAGTTGCAAGTGAGGTCTTCTAAATCAGAGAATGTTCCATGGCAGAAATGTACCTGGATTCATTTTTAATGACATGGCAAAAGCTTTAAAGGGCCTTCCCTGGAGGTCTGGTTGTGCTATCCTGGTGTGCATTGAAGCATCAGAGGCCGCGGATGTGTGGGAAAGAAATGAAGATGCTGGAATGTCCAAGATGTGGGGGAATGGTGGGCAGAGTGAAATATTTGGGACTGTTATGAGTGTGTTTTAGCAGGGAGAAGGAGAAAGTGCAGAGAAGCAGCTGGTGAGGAAGGAGGAAGGAAGAAGGAGGAAGAAGGAAGGAAGGAGGAAGGAAGGAGGAAGGAGGAAGGAAGGAGGAAGGAAGGAGGAAGGAGGGCCTACAGCAACAGAGAGAAGGGACTGTATTTGTATTTGAGGGGTGACAGGAAAGAATTTGCAGGATCCAGCCCTGTCTGAGTTTGTTCACGGGGTGAGATAGTTTTTTGTGGTGTTATGGAGAATACTTCTGTTTAATTCCTTTTAAATCTGCTGGCAAAACAGCCTCTTATCTTTGAGCTGTAACTTCCTCCTCTTTGTCCAGGATGAATTTTTCCAGGCCAGGTTGGACGGGGCTGTGGATTTGGATAATATCAGGGAAACTGGAAGTTTGGCAAACCCACTGAATCATGGAACGGCCTGAGTTGGAAAGGACCTTAAATATCATCCAGTTCCACCCCCTGCCATATCATCCATTCCACCCACCTTCCACCGCCCCAGGCTGCTCCCAGCCCCAGTGTCCAGCCTGGCCTTGGGCACTGCCAGGGATCCAGGGGCAGCCCCAGCTGCTCTGGGCACCCTGTGCCAGGGCCTGCCCACCCTGCCAGGGAACAATTCCTGCCCAAGATCCCATCTAACCCTTCCCTCTTTGGGCTCAAAGCAGAGAAAGTCTTTGAATAGACAGGGTTAGACCCTCCGAGGGCTCTAATGCCAGGTTACTCAGGAATAAGTGGGAAATAGATCCCCAGGCTCACGTGCTCCCTCTGTCAGGGCATGGGAGAGCTCTTTTTATGTTTTTTAATATTCTCCCAGCTGTCCAACACACACATATTTCTCTTTTTGAACCCATAGACATGTTCTCTGAGGCTCACAGGGGGTCCACAAGAAGGGGACAGATGCTAAGAAAGATATTTTGCCTCTCTTCTGAGAGAATGTTGTTCATGTAAACACTGTGATCAGTTGACATCAGAGATGATTTGGCCCTAATTCAGTGCTAAAAAAGCAATTTCTGAGTTCAAATATAGAGTCTTACATTTCTTTTTTCCCTAGCCCTGCTAGTTTCCAAGGAGATCTAACCATGTAGATTGTCTGCAAAGGTGGTAATTAGCCAGCAATGAACAAGATGGACACAAAGAACTTATTGGCAAAAATCAAAATTTCCAAGCAGTTCTATCAGAGCATTCTGATCAGTTCTTTTCAGACATGCTAATTTGCCTCACACCATGGTTTTGTAAACAACTGCTTTCAGACCAGTGCTTGAGCAGAAAATTGGAAAATGTCCTCGGATTGATGCAGATGGGATTCTTTTTTCAGGAAATCTGGCAATTAAAAGTAAGATCCAACAAATTCTACCGCCTATAAATAATAACTGTTGGGCTTTATAACCCAGTGTTCAGAAAAAATGACAAAGGGAGCAGCAAAGGCCGGGTATAAAACATGTTCCCCCTTTTATGCAAGACAGACTTGGAGTGAGAAATCTTGGATTTACCCTTGGAGTAAAGCAAAGGAACTGCACTTGGGCTGTCCTTTATACTTGATGGGAGTGAGGAAGGGTGAAGGAGGGGTAGGAAAGGTCTTTACTCTCACTGGCTCTCTCGGGAATATCACCCAAATTTCTTTATTAATCTAACCCACCAATATAACACTATTTCAGTCTATAATGTCCATATTTTCCTCCTTAGAAAAGGTGCTGTTTAGTTGAAAAATATTTACCTAGCTTGATGAAAATATATGGATTTAAAGCTAGAATATTATGTTCAGTAAATAATCCATTTTCTGTTAAATTTCCTCATCGTTTCTGTCACAGTGTAACTTTCAGGCACATCTGGAGTCACGCTAAAGGAGAAGCTTTAGAAAATAAGTCCTTTGCAGTATCAGCAGTGGAAGGGTCAGTGTGGCCGAGAGTTACCTGGACACGCCTGTGTGGAGAAAAGTGGGAAATCTTCCAGTTTATAGCTGGATTGTCACCTTGGGGAGTTGGAGTGAGGGGGGTTGCTCTCTTCTGCTGTGTCCTAAGAGAGAGGACGAGAGGAAATGGCCTCAAATTGCACCAGGGGAGGGCCAGGTTGGAGACTGGAAACAATTTTTCCCTCCCAGAGTGGTGAGGCCTTGGGATGAGCTGCCCAGGGAGGTTTGGAGTCACTGTGTGTGGGAGTGCTCAGGAGGAGTCTGGGTGTGGCCCCTGGGGACAGGGTTTGGGGTGCTGCTGGTGCTGCTGGGGGGGCACTGGGTGATCCTGGAGGGCTCATGATGATTCTGTGATTCTGTGGTCATTACTATGATTTTCAAAAGGCCTGGATGAAGTTTTCGACCTTGTTTCTGACTTTCACACCTCCGTGTATCCCAAAGTGGGTCTCCTTTGTGTTGCAAACACAAACACCTTTGTGTTACACACACACATTTGCGTTAACAAATGGATATTTATTTCCATCTACACGGAAGATGTGGGAGTCATGTGTGAAATGAATAGTGAGGACCTGAGGTGTGTGGAACATGAAACAAGGAATGTGCATTCAGGAGGAGTGGGGGACATGCACAGAATCCTCTCTTTTTTCTTTTTCTTTTCTTTTTTTTTTTTTTCTGTGTACAAACACAATTTTTTTTCCATTGCATACCGAGCTCTGAAATGGTGACCAAACCCTTTCTTTTGGGGCTGTTACTCCCCCTCCAGCTTGTGAGACTGGTATTTTGTACTGTACATGGAGCTGCATCAGAGACATTTTTATCTGATGCTTCCCCGAGCCGGCAACAGGGAGCAGCAGCAGAACAAACATTTCCCTCTGGCTGCTGGACACAGCCCCGGACCTATTATTTTCCTCTGGAGCCCAAGAAGGCAGTGAGTTTGTAAATCAGGATTTGTGTTGGAAGCTGAGATGATAAGCAGCACCAATTTTTTGTGGAGAAAGCACTGTCTTATATAATCATAGCCTCTGTCAGTGGAGAGGGTTGGAGGGAGCAAGTAGGGTTTACCTGCTCACATTCACAGCACTGGGAAGGTAGCCTCTATAGAGAGGTTTTTTTTCACTCTCTTTGCACCTCTGATAGTGATGGACTAAAAAAGATAACAGCCTAAGAACTTTCTGTGGATTGTTACATAATAAGAGATGTTGGGCTCCTCACATTTCTCATTCCTGTACAGGGACTCTAAGGAGAGCTACAGCAGAGGGTCCCCTACAAGATTCTCTGAGGTTTGACAAATTTGGGATTGGGAGCAAAGAGAATTCCTGCTGCGTGGGCACCTAGGCCTTCCAGGGTCTCAGAGATCACCTCTGAAAGAGAGAGTCACTTACGGACCTTCAGAGTCCCAGGATGGGTCAGGCTGGAAGGGACCCCAGTGGGTCAGTGGTGCCACCTCCCTGCTCCAGCAGGGCCATCCCAGAGCACAGGGCACAGGGCTGTGTCCAGATGGGTCTGGAATAATTCCAGTGAGGAGACTGCACAGCCTCTCTGGGCTCTGTTCAGGGCTGGGCCCTGCCCAGGGCAGAAGTTGTGCCCCCTGTGCAGGGAATTGCTGGGCTCAGGCCCTGCCCAGGGCAGAAGTTGTGCCCCCTGTGCAGGGAATTGCTGGGCTCAGGCCCTGCCCGTCCCTCTGGTGCCACTGCTGGGCCCCGGAGCAGAGCCCGGGCCCTGCCCGGAGCCCTCCCTGCAGCCAGGGACACCCAGGGCTGAGGGCCCCTCTCCCTGGGGCTCCTCTCGAGGCTGAGCAGCCCCAGCTCCCTCAGCCTTTCCTGGGCACGGAGATGCTCCGGGCCCTTGCTCAGCCCCGCAGCCTCCGCTGGCCCCGCTCCAGGAGCTCCCTGGCCCTGCTGGGCTGAGGAGCCAGAACTGGACACGGCAGCCCAGAGGTGCCCCCAGGGCTGGGCAGAGGGGCAGGATCACCCCTGACCTGCTGGGAATGCTCTTCCCGATGCCCTCCTGGACACCACAGATAAAGAGAAAGGAAATGTGTAACAACCCATGCCGGGTGTTATTTGTGTGGGTACCAAAGAAGCTGCAACCGTGTTTAAATTAATCTTAAATTTGGGTTTGATCTACACAGGGAGCTGATGGCCTGACCGGCCACACATCTGCCCCCAGGGCACGACACCTTCCCCGGTAACCTGTTTATTTTCTCTGTCTTCTTCCACAGAGCAACATCTCCAAGCCATGAATAACAGCTGATGTGATAAATGTCCATCAGTTACAACTGATTTCAGTGCTGACCTGAGCAGGCAATCTGACCTCAGTGTCATTCACGTGGAAATGAAGTACCTATTGCAGGGATGCTGTGGCTAAATGGGAAACCTCTTGCTTTTCTTCTGTGATCACTTTAACAAATTGCCTGACTCGCTGGCTTTCACCTTCTTTCTCCTGCAATTACCTTGATTATTTGCTTTTACGTTTAGCATTAGTACAACTTGTGTCTGGTAAAGCTTCCCAGTGGAATCAGTGAATTAATCAATCAATTCCTCACTCACCCTGCTCATCCTCTCAGTCCAGTTTGAGTGTGCTGCTGTTATTGGGTCCAGATAAAATTAAAAACAGGACCTAAAAACTGCAGCTGGGTGCACTGATGTTTGTAGGAGGCAGAAATACATCATATTAGCTCCACATTGGTCGGGGAGAAACAGTGTTCAGTGTAGTTCACAAAATTCTCCCTCTCTTTGGCAGGCTGAACATATTTAATCTCCTGTGGTGCTATCCCAGGAACATTAAAGCAAATAAAGCTGGCCTGGAATTTAGTCTAAGGGAAGTGATGGCTTAGTCAGGAGTGGCAGAGTGACATTTCAGGGCCATGCATCAGATGACAATTTTAAAAGACCTTTTTGACCTTTTGATTAAAAAGACTCCCAGCACTTGTTCTTCTCCACCTCCTCATAAAGCTGTCACTGTTTTCAGTCCTTCTGTTGTGTTCTCTTCCTACTTAAAATAAAATGAAACTGTTGGCCTCTGGTCAAGTGACTTGGAGCTGGAGAACCAGCCTGGATCCATAGGAGTGAACAACTACACTCTGTTTTCCTATGGAAAGCCAGGACCAGTGGATAAACAGGGGCTGGAATTCTGTCCAGGGCATCTCTGGCCTAGCAAGGCACTTAATGCTGGGCCCAGTATTGGCTTCATATCCAGTTTTACTGGTCAAGTGCTCAACTTGGCAGATCCAACAGCACAGGATGAGCTAGCTGTGGAGACTTTAGATTCTTGGCAGCCTGTGTAGAATCATAGAATGTCCTGAGCAGGGAGAGACCCACAGGGATGATCCAGTCCAAGCCCTGGGCCTGCCCTCCAACAACCCCACCCTGGGCATCCCTGGCAGCGCTGCCCAAATGCCCCTGGAGCTGTGGCAGCCTCGGGGCCGTGCCCATTCCCTGGGGAGCCTGGGCAGTGCCAGCACCCTCTGGGGGAAGAACCTTTCCTGCTCTCCAGGCTGAGCCTGCCCTGGCCCAGCTCCGGCTGCTCCCCGGGTGCTGTCCCTGCTCACTGCAGGAGAGGCTTTTGTCCAAGTGGCCATTGCTGAAGTGGCCTGGTGCTTTCACAGAGGGCTCAGAGAGGATCAGAGGAGAAAGAACATAAAAGCTGTCTCTGTAATGCAGAAAACTCCAGGCTAGATTATTTAATAGAGTCCCAGAACTACTGAGGTTGGAAAAGCCCTCCCAGCCCATGGGGAAGCTGCTCCACCAGGTGCTTGCATACAGGGGGGACCCATGGTGGGGGGACTCAGGGGGAGACAATTTTCCACTGAGGGAGCTGGGAAAGGGGCTCAGCCTGGAGCAGAGGAGGCTCAGGGGGGACCTCACTGCTCCCCACAACTCCCTGACAGGAGGGGCACTGAGGGGGGGTCGGGCTCTGCTGCCGTGTCCCAAGGGAAAGGAGGAGAGGAAATGGCCTCAAACTGCACCCGGGGAGGGCCAGGTTGGAGATTGGAATAAACTTTTTCACTGAAGGAACAGTCAGGCCTTGGGATGAGCTGCCCAGGGAGGTTTGGAGTCACTGTGTGTGGGAGTGCTCAGGAGGAGTCTGGGGGTGGCCCTTGGGGACAGGGTTTGGGGTGCTGCTGGTGCTGCTGGGGTGAGGTAGGACTGGATGATTTTGTCTCTCTCCAAAGACTGAGAAGAAACATCCAGTTAGTTCCATGGTGGAAAACCAAAAGGAAATACAAGTGAGGAAGGACAGCTTTCTTTTGGTGTGAATACTCTGATATTCCAAAGAGATTACACATTTACAACATTTAGAAATTAAAAATCCTGTTCCTACTATGGAGACAGGTAGAAAGATCCCATTTCTGGCTCTTCTAAGTTCATCGCTGTGCCCTGAACCCCCAAGGTTTTTCCTGCTGCAGTGTTGCTCCTCAGCAGCTGTTTCAGTTGCCTTTGCTCCAGTTTTTAAGTTTTTTCCAGAATGGAACTCTTGGGGTGCATCTTCCAGACTGGGATCTGTAACACCCTGACCAGTTTTTAAAAATTGCATAAATGTAACCTATCCACTCATTTTTTTATGGCCATGCTGATATTTAGCTTTACTAAATCCACTTCCTGCTAGCTGCAAATTCCAAAGAAACTTCTCCTATGGAAGAGGACATTAGGAGGATTGCAAGCATTTAATTTTTCTCCTGACCCTTGCAAACATAAGTATGAAAGGAGTGTGATGATCACTCTGTTGACAAGGGGTATAATTAGCATTTGCTTACACTTCATAGTTCCTGCTCTGGGTGAAGTGGTGGATGGATGATAATCCTCTGGAATGGAAAAGAGAGGCTTTGGAAAAGGAGAGAATCTGTTGTTATAAATGAGGGAATTTAAAGATGGCAAAACCATTAATAGAGTTTAACAGTTGTGGGAAATAATAACAATTCCAGTTGCACTGGAATAAAGCAGCAAAGATGACTTGGGCCATGTGTCAGGATTTGGATTTTATTTCTTTTCTCTATGCTTTTCATCCTCAATAACTTTTCTGTCTAAAATAAAACGGGAATACATTTGGTTTCCCGGTTGCTCTGGGATGTCTCTGAATGTAAAATCCAAATTTGATGTTCCGTCATTTTTCTTTGCATTTTTTTAGAGCTCCTTCTAAATTTTAGAGTTTTCAAGCACAGGGTTTGTTACAAAAATGGTGGAAATCAATACCATTGTAATACCTTCTTTTCTCAGGTCCTTTTTTGGATTGTGCACTATTCTTCCACGTTTTCAAAGGAGCCGAAAAGGCCACCAAGATCAGAGGGCTGGAGCAGCTCTGCTGGGAGGAAAGGCTGCGAGAGCTGGGATTGTTCAGCCTGGAGAGGAGAAGCTCTGGGCTGAGCTCACTGTGGCCTTGCAGGGCCTGAAGGAGCCCCAGGAACCATGGAGAGAGACAATTCCCAAGGGCTGCAGGGCCAGGAGCCAGGGAATGGCTTCCCAGTGCCAGAGGGCAGGGCTGGATGGGATCTTGGGCAGGAATTGTTCCCTGGCAGGGTGGGCAGGCCCTGGCCCAGGGTGCCCAGAGCAGCTGGGGCTGCCCCTGGATCCCTGGCAGTGCCCAAGGCCAGGCTGGACACTGGGGCTGGGAGCAGCCTGGGACAGTGGGAGGTGTCCCTGCCATGGCAGGGGGAGGAATTTCAGATCTTTCCAACCCAAACCTCTCTGTGATTCCAGGATTCCGTGAGCTGTCAAGGTACAAGACTGGCTGATGTCACTTATCAGCACAAGCACCTGAACGCTTCAAATTATCAGGTGTTCAACTCTCCTCACCAATAATAATCCAGCAACTCTTGAGCTCCACGGTTGTGGGTAGAAAAGCTGAATTTTGGAAGAGTCTTAGCAGTGTTAATTATGGAGGAAAATGAGTAACAGCCAGTGAGAAATCAGGGAAGCCACAGCAGAGACGTTGCTCTGCCTTTTCAAACGAGTTTAGTGACCAAACCCTGTGTAAACAACATCTCCCAGCCTTCAGTACCTCACATAAATGAAATTATTCACTCCAGTTCTGGAATTTGTCAGCATTTCAGGTGAGACAGCTGGCAGCTTTATGTGGAGCACTGGCCTCATGTGCAGAAAGCAATAAAACTTCCTACCAGTCCTACTATTCTCTCACCCTTTTTCAGTAAGAAAAAAATTAACAAAATATCCTTTCCCTCATACAAGATCTTATTTTTTTTTTCACCCTAAAGAATATTTTTTTATCCCAGTCTCATCCCCCAAAAGCTCCAAGAGTAAGGATGCCCCTTGGACTGGGGATAAACAGGACATTTTACTCAAGTGGATGCACGACGGTTCATTTCAAACTGGAGTGGGGACAAGGGAAGAAGATTTTTCCTTTCCATGGCTGATGTTTCCTCCTCAGATAGCATTTCATATTTTTCAGCTTTTTCTTAGACGACCCCATAGAAATGAAAACTTTTCCATCGTGAAATTAGTAAGTTAAATGCTCCGTTTTCTTTCCTGTGACTATTCGTACTTCAATTCCAAATTACTGCTTTTCCCAGAATTTTCCTGAAAGTTTTGAGCTTTCAAGCATATCCAGTGCTCTTCTCCTGCTCTAACTCCCAGCTCTAGCAGGCTCAGTGAGTTGTTTGTGTCTCTAAACACTTCACTGCAGAAGACAGAATGTGAACTTCTCTTTTCCTTCCTTTTCCCATTTTCCTTTTTCCATTTTCTTTTCTTCTTTTTCCTTTTCCTTTCCCTTCATTCATTTTCTTTTTCCCTTTCCCTTCATTCCTCTTTCTCCTTCTCTCTCTCTTTCTCTTTCTCTTTCTCTTTCTCTTTCTCTTTCTCTTTCTCTTTCTCTTTCTCTTTCTCTTTCTCTCTCTCTTTCCCTTTCTCTTTCTCTTTCTCTTTCTCTTTCTCTTTCTCTTTCTCTTTCTCTCTTTCTCTTTCTCTTTCTCTTTCTCTTTCTCTGACCTACACATTCAAAATTTAAAACTTTGGCACCAAGAAGGACAACCTGAAGGTTTTGTGCAGGAACTTTTCAGGAAGCCCATTCCCATTTCCATTCCATCTCTGTGTTTTCCACTCCGCCCTTCCAAGAATCCCTTTTATGTCAGATCTCTTGGGCTCTTTCCCCATTTGTGGAGCTGGTTAGTGGAAAATCAAGGTGCAGCTGAGCAGATGATTTGTCATGTGAGATGGCTTTTATTCAGCAAGGAATTAAAGTTCTCCCCAAATAATTTACTTAATAATTATTTCTTTTTGCTACCTTAAATCTAATTTTGTTAATATTGCTTTGATTGCACTATTCTGTCTTGCAATGGCAGATTTAGCTTTTATGCTGTGTAGTAAATAATTCCGATGGAGTTCCTTTTGTCTAATCATTTGCCATAACAAACAATTAATTTTTATATGAATACACCTGACTTGCCATCATGAAAACCTGTGGGATAAAGTTGTAAAACTCAAACCAATGGGAATGTTTTGGGAATGTTTTGGGAATACTTTCTCACATCCAGTCCAGCTTACCTGGCCCAACTTTCCTGACAGGGATGTTCAAATCTTTTGCCTCTTGGTGAAGCCTGCCCTGACAAATGTCTGCTGAGTCTTTTTATTTAAAGAATTATTCCTTTTACCTTTAACCATCTTCAGCCTCAGGATGCTGTTTAGGAAAAACCCCAATCGTCCTAAAATGTTCCCAGGAGCTGCTGCTCCCAGGCTATTAAATGGCACAACAAATCAACCATTAACTGGTGGTAACCAGTGATTAAGAAAATCCTGCACAACTCAGTGTTGAATGGATTATTCAGTGCTCAGTGATCCTTTGTGCTTCTTAATCTTGGGAAGATATAAAAAGGTATAAGCTTAATTCAAAAATGACCTTTGGGCTGCAGAACTTTATCAAAGAATCTCGACTTTTGTTTTCCTAGCACATAAAAATCTGAAAACTTAGAGGGACACAAATTAGAAAGACCGAAGGAATGAAGTTGATTTTCTCTGTTAACACTGATTTCTAACACTTTTTAAAAGTATTTTTTTTCCTGTTAGTAGTTTAGTTGAGTCTGTTCTAAATACTGGACAAACACCAATGTAATTTTTCACTGTGTTTTTCAAAGTTTAAAAGAAAAAACTCACTGCATTTAGGGTTTTGAACCTGAAATTGGGTCTACAGTCATGGCAGAGAAGAAATGCCGCTTTTGTTTTGAGGTTCTCACATAATGGTGATTGTAGAAAGTGAAAAACCCTCATAGTGTTCGAAGACCTGTGGGCAGGACAGGGAAAATTCCTTTTCTGGAGTATTTTGCCTGCTTGCTCTTCCTGCTCAGGCTCCCAGTCTGGGCTGAGTCATATAAATCTGAATATATTCGTGCCTGCTGTCCCCATCTAGACCTTAATTTTCGTTTGTTCTGCAACCTGCCTTAGGTGGGTGATTACAGAAATGAGTAGGAAAGCTTTGTAAGGTTTTGTCTCTAAGCATGGCTGGCTTGCAGCTGAAACAGGAGGTGTTTAATGGGCATCCAGCACCACCAAAATGTATCCTTAAATTTGAGTGTGGGCTCATTATAAAAACACGGTAACAGCACTTGGAAATCGCTAATCTCAAAAGCGCTTTGAATCACACATTTTTTGGTTTTTTCTCCCCAGTTGCCTAAAAAAACCGAGAAAACTTCTTTTTGGTGTGTTTTATCCTGCACTGGAGCTTGCCAGGCAGGTGCAACTCACTCAGTGCTGAGATCAAGATACACTTTTAAATTAAGCTGATTGCTTTAAAGCCGTAAATTACCAGGCTTAACAAAGCTGGGAGCCACAGATTCCATGGAAACCAGAAGTACCTTAATCAATACGGATCTAAAATCAAATCCCAGGATCCCTGAGGCTGGAAAAGCCCTCCCAGCCCAGCCAGGCCCAGCTGTGCCCGATGCCCACCTTGTCCCCAGCCCAGAGCACTGAGTGCCACCTCCAGGCACTCCTGGGACACCTCCAGGGATGGGCACTCGAAACCTCCCTGGGCAGCCCCTGCCAAGGCCTGAGCACCCTTTCCAGGAAGGGATTCCTCCTGAACGCATATTTCTTTGTTGCAATCCTCCCTTGCAAGTAATTTCCCGAGTAATTATTCCTGCTGTCCTTGGGGACCCTGGAAATCGGGTACAACTGACAAGGTGTAAGAAACGAAGCAGAACACCCCCTCCAAAAAACACTCCAAGGAACTGAGAGTTAAAAGAAGTAAATAAATAAGTAAATAGACACTGAAAAAGTTTGAAGCTCTTGTTTCAGCTCCGTGCCCATCTCCCCAAATGATTCCTTGGTCCCAGCTGTAGCGTTTGTGTTGGGGTGTGTTGATGCTCACCCACGACCTGCCCACACCCGTCCTGTGAAATCCCAACCTGCAGGACACTTCCTGACTTTTCTGCCTCCTTCCCAACCTAAACTTTGACCTGTGCCTTTTTGAAGACTTGCAGGTAAAGCTGGCCAGGGAATAGTTTATGTTTTATGGCAGCTTCTGTGGTTTTTGTGAGGTTGTGAAGTTTTAATTCTGCGCTGCAGGGAAACCAAATCCTTAGAAATGCTTTTTGGGAAACAGCCCCTGCGGAAAACATCCCTTTTTGTCTTGGCAGTGTTATAAATGCATATTGTATTGTTGGCTTTTTGCAAGTATAATGAATATTATATAGTGTTATAATGAATATTATAAAGTGCTATGATGAACATTATATAGTGTTAAGATGAATATTATATAGTGTTAGAAATGCTTTTGCTGTAGCAAAGG
>WEIT01009506.1:28423-64318 GCA_013389985.1 Dryoscopus gambensis | reverse complement strand
GAAAAGTTTGAATATGCATAAAGAATAGACAGCAAAAACTGTATAAAAAGGAGACTACCCCAGGTCTCAGGTGTGCTCTTGGCTAGGAGCCAAGAGTACCCAGCGCTGTAACTTTTGCTTTATTGTTCATGTCTCTTATTGTCTTTTTATTAAAACTTTTAAATCCTCACAGGAAAGTGAACCTTGTTTTTCACAGCAGGAACAGATTTTTCGAGCTGCCTTCCCTTCTGCAGTCCCTCTTGACGTATTCCTTACCCCTCGAGGTCCGATGGCTAGCTCGGGACCCTGGAGAGGGGAATAGTCAAGAAAAAAGGTAAAAGAAGAAAAGCGCTTTTTCCCCTCGGGATGAAATCCTCGGGTGTTTATTGGAATGTATCCAGGAAGGGAAAGAGGCCGAGGACCCCACTGAGGGGCCTTTTGAAACCCGCGGGAGGAAGGGGAGGGGAACGGACCATAATCAATGGAATACAGCTGATGTAGGAGGACGGGCAGGATTTTCAGGTGAGGTGTAGGATTTCCAGGGGTATAACCACCACCATGTGGGAAAAAGGAGTGAAAAGGGACATGTCAGGATTTGTACAAACATAACATCACCCAGTGCAATATATATCAATAGCCTAACTACGTTAGTGCAGTGCAACACCCTCTGACATGAGATCCTGCCTTAGAAACCCCTTCCCAGTGCTGCTTTTCCTGCAGCTGGAGCTCACCTTGCTAAATATTTTGGCTTGCAAAGAAAAACACTTTTCAAGACGTTTTTTGATCAGAACCATTCCAGCAGGTTTGACCTCCCAGGGTGCCTGTCCCCCGCTTCCCTGTGTGTGAAAACAACATAAAATACAGGGATGTAACGGGATGTAGGACCTTCCTCCGACTCTCCTCACGTCAATTTATTTGGAGCATGAAGCTACCAGAGGACATATAGGGCGGGGCAAAGATTTTGTGCAAACTCTGCAGAAAGACCTGAAGTGTTGCACATCTCCGGACTCGGGGAGCCTGAGGAGAAATCCAGGAAGGGAGGAGCAGCAAGACACGTGCTGGATGGAGAGAAGAGCAAAACGTTTCCGCAGCTTTCCTGTGCCTTTCCCCTCTCCCATTTAGCCAAGCTGTTACTCACACCGAGCTGTTCGGGCTTCTCACGTGAGAGGCACCACGTTGTGCCAGAGCTTTGAGAAGCAGCCAAGGTCTGCACGAGGCTCAGCAGTGCCTGGAACATCGTCTCCCACCCAGCTGTTGTGCCCTACACCACAAACGAACCACAGGGGAGCAAGGGGCTGGAGGAAGAGGTTTTCTGGGACGAGCAGAGCGATCCGGGAGGGAGCTGAGGTTTTTCTGGGTTACCTCTGATTTCAGAAGGCGCTACTGTGACTGCAGAGCACTGAGCAGCCTTTGATCTGTGAGTCATTCCGCGTTCTGGGCCCAGCCAGGGCGCATCTGCTCGCTTTGATCCGCGGGGCACGCTGTGCTCTCATGATCTGCCGTCCCCGGGGCTCTGGGACCGGCTGCAATCTGTTCAGTGGACACAGGGAGAAATTGCCCTGGCAAAGATTGGGAACTTCACAGAATCCCAGAAGTTTTTTGGCAACAGATGCTCTTGTCAATCCAATTTGCTGCTGAGGCTACTCAGCCAACTGCAGCGTGTGCAGCACATTGGACATGATCTAAAGCAGAACATTTATGCTGTTGGGTGACACCAGAAGTACAAATCAGTCTCTTTGCTCCGGCTGGGGCACTGCTGCTCCCCCTCTGTCACATCCACTCCCTCAGTCCAGTCACTGCAGGAACCTGGCACCTCCCTGGTGACAATGCTCAGGCAAGCTGACCTGTTCTCTCTTGGCACTGTGCTGTGCTCCCTCCTCCATCTCTCCTAGCCCTGCTCAGCTTTCCCTCCCCAAAATAGCCCCTTTTGTTTGCTTTGAGGGAAAATATAGCATTTGTGCTAAATAAAGCCTATCCAAATTTGTTCTGTTTGGCCCTACCCTTCTGTGGAGGGGGGCTGGATTAAAGGTTGTTTATACCCTGAAATAAGCCAGAAGTATTTACTGATTTTTATTGCTGCTGCTGCAGTGAGTCAATGTATTAGGACAAAATGCTATTTAGAGCAATGAAAGGAGTGGATACTTCAGTGACAGCATTGATTTTGATCTAACACAGACTAATATCCCGTGCTGGCACGATGCAGATCCCAGCCAAATGAGAGCTTCTCTTGCTGCAATGGAAAATTATTAAAAAGCAGCCCTCAGTAAATGCATCAACATGTGGTGGTGTGGCTGTGGCTCTGTCTGCACTCCAGGGCCTCATGGAGAATGTGTGAAGCTCTCCCCTTCCCCAGCTCCTTATCTGAACATTTCCCACGTGGAGGAGAGCAAGTGAAAAGAGGCCAGAGCTCCTGTTTCAAACTTCTGTGTTGGACACCAGTTTGGACTCTGCCTCCAGTTGCCCGAGGCCAGAACTGGATCCATCCTTCCCATTTAGACTCCAAGGGAGAGGTGGCCCAGAGGAGAACACTTCCATCATTGGAGGTGTTCAAGATTAGGCTGGCTCTGAGCAACCTGGTCTGGTGAGAGATGTCCCTGCCCCTCCATGTGACCTTTTGGAGGTCCTTTCCAACCCAAACTGTTCTGATTTCTTTTCCTTTCTTGACCACCTATTATTTAAATAAACCTCTTCAGCCATGGTTACCCTGCTGTGTTTGCAAGGCTAAATAAAAATCCCTCCACAGGTCCACATGCAAGGTTGATCTGGAGGTAATTTCAGTTCACTGCCCCATTTGTACATAGAATTCCAGGGCTGCTGAGATCCAAGGCAGCCAGGACTGTACTCTGCAATTCATGGAAGGAATTAGAAAGACATAATGTTAACCAGGAGAGCAGCAACCATAGAACCAGCCATGACTTTTGGCTTCCAGTTTCATACTTCACGTATAAATCATAAAATCAGAAGACTGTGTTGGAAGGGACCCTTAAAGATCAACTCCCACTAGACCAGGTTGCTCAGAACCACATCCAGCCTTGCCTTGGACACTTCCAGGGATCCAGGGACAGCCACAGATTCTCTGGGAAAACTGTGCCAGGGCCTCACCACCGTCATTGTAAAAATTTCCTGCCTTATATCTAATCTAAATCTGGTATCGTTTAGTTTAAACCCATTCCTCCGTGTCCTATTGCAACAGCACTTGGCCATGTTGAGTTCAAACCTCATGAGGTTTGCATGGCCCCACTCCTGAGCTTGTCCAGAACCCTCTGGATGGCAAATAAAAACTCCTAAATGAGTTTCCTCATCTGATCAAGACCTTCAGTGATTCACTTGGCAAGTGACTGTCAGGTTTTGGCTCCCCAGTGAGAAGCAGGCACAGTTTGAACACTGGTATTTCCTGGCATCTGGATAAACTCCCAGTGAATTCTAGGTACATCCACCCAAGCCTCAGAAACAACCTGTGTTTAACATTATTAATGTAGAATTTCCAGTTTCTGGTGGACTCAAGTTCTGATCAAATCCCTACCATCCCTTTAATCGCATGTAAAAATCATTCAGGGTCGTACAAAAGGCTCACAGAAACACACAAGAAAAAGAAAAAAAACCAAAAGAAAGTAGCACAGTAAAAGAAAACTATTCTGAGAGTAGGAAAGTGAAGCAATTGAGTAGATGCTTTCTTCCTTCCTGAAACTCCAATCTTAGGGCTTCCTGAAGGAAATACAAATAAAAGGATGCACCTCCTTCATTTGTAGCAAAACCAGCCTGTCCTAATCCATTGTGCTTTCCACCAGACTGCTCAGCTTTCCAAAAAGCCTTTTCTAAAACACAAATGAACTTCAGTCACGCTACAGCGCAAGGCATATTTTAAAGTTTGAGGTCTCCCAGCCACTGAGGGCTTTTTTAGGGGAAATCTCTGGTGTGCACAGCGGTATTTCAGCACAGCTGGGGAGCCTGGGGCAGAGGGGAGGGTTGTAAGGACCCCTCTGGAGCTGTGCCTCTCCCACAGCTCAAAGCAGCTCTTCCCCGTCTCCTGCTGCAGGGGGATCTGCAAACTGCCAGGGGACAGGGAGAGACAGCTGGGAGTGAGGGAAACTGCTGGGAGAGGAGAGACAGCTGGGAGAGAAATCACAAAATGGTTTGGGTTGGAAGGGACCTTAAAGATCATTTCATCCCACCCCTGCCATGGCAGGGACACCTCCCCCTGCCCCAGGCTGCTCCCAGCCCCAGTGTCCAGCCTGGCCTTGGGCACTGCCAGGGATCCAGGGGCAGCCCCAGCTGCTCTGGGCACCCTGTGCCAGGGCCTGCCCACCCTGCCAGGGAACAATTCCTGCCCAAGATCCCATCTAACCCCACTCTCTGTCAGTTTGAAGCCATTCCCTGGCTCCTGTCCCTCCAGCCCTTGTTAATAGTCCCTCTCCATCTTTCTTGTGGAGTCCCTTCAGGTCCTGGAAGGCCACAGCGAGGTCACCCTGAAGCCTTCTCCAGGCTGACAAAACAATCCAGTTTATATGATCCATAAGGTCCCTTCCAACCCAAACCATTCCATGATTCTTTGGTGACTCAGCCACTTCCCTGGGCCGCCAGTCCCAGTGCTTGACCACCCATTCCATGAAGAAACTTTTCCTAAAAGCCAAACTCAAACTTCCCTGTGTGTGCCCAGAGGTAAGAGTCAGCCAATGCTCAATGTCTTTTAGGGTAAAGTCTGAATGTTGCCCACTTGGGGCTGTCAGGGGAGTTTTGAATTGTGTTAAAAAGTGATTTTCTTTCACCAGCTGCTGCTTTTTGGCTGCTGTACACAAGTGGAGGGAGGGCTGTGAGCTCTTGATTTCTGTGGCCTGCAGGGCCAGGGCAGCACTTGGGGGGTGAGAGAGGGAAGGAGGGAAGAGGGAAGGAAAACAGGGAAGGAGGGAATGAGGGCAGGGAGGTTCCTCTGGCCAGGGCTGGCACTCTGCCCTGCACGGTGCCCCGGGAAGGAGTGAACCCCCCCAGACAGCACTGCCTCAATACCTTCCTGTTTTATTTTGCTCTTGCTTTTCTCCTTGTGCCAACTGTCTGACCTGACCAGGCTTCCCTTTGCTTGCTGAATAACACAGCTCCCTCCTTCGCCTGCTCTCCTGTCTCCCGTCTTTTCCTGGGAAAGAGATATCCTCTCCTTTTGTGTCCACATCTTTGTGCATCCTCTTTGAATGCCCAAACTTTCCTGCATTCAGTGGCTCGATCAGTTCCCAGATGTTTATTTGCATATTTCTATGTACACCCCAGGCCTCCTCCCCCCCTCCCCCCACTTTTGTAAAAACATATAAATATTTGAAGCAGAAACCCGTGAATGTAATTTCCCCACTTTTGTTATTTTTTAAGAAGTGCTTCAAACGTTGTGGTGGTGATGGGGGGAAGGGGGGAGAAAACAAAACCCTGCAGAACCCACACTGGGATGGAGCCTTATTATTGTGCATTAATAGGGAAGGGCTGTGTTGCTGCTCCAAAATGAGTTTAGTGTTATGCTCCTCCAGCATATGGAGGTCTGTTTGATGCTGACTTGATTAGGGTTCTCCTGGGATCTATTCCACATCCTGCCCATTTGTTTTCCTGCGACAGAGATCGTGCCTGAGCCCCCTCCCTGCCCTCTGGAAATGGCTCGTTGCCCTCAGCCAGAAGGACGGAGCAGGCAGGGACGCGTGGTGGGATGACAAAGCAGGGAATGGTTCCTGGAGGGAAAAACGCAGCCTGCAGACACCCTGAGGAAGCTTCCCCTTTATCCCCCCCAGCCCTCACAAATGTGCTGTCAGGCACATCTCCCTCGTGAAGTGCTGGGCTTGAAAGCCGAGACAGGTGCAAGGAAGGATGAGACGCACGGGGAAATGAGGAGCCGTGGGTACATGTGGGCACGAAAAGGAACGCTTCAGCAAAAAGAAGCTGGATTTCTATTCTGGGGGTTTGTTGCTTTTCTGTGCCTCCTTCACTCCGAGATAGCGCTCAGATGTATTTCTCCTTTGCTCATAACGCTGGCAACTTTCTTTTGGGCTTGCATAGGAATCAGAATGAGAAACGGGAAGGAATTATGGGGCTGCCACGGCTTGGAGCCCTGAAAGAAACCTAAACAAGAAGGGAGTGGCTTATTTTTAACAGGGTAGGAAACTGCTCCTGGAGTTATTCTCACATGGGAGGTAAGGTGACTCCGCACTGCCTGTGGAAGGTAATTACATCTTCTCATAGATCAACTCGCATAATTGGGGTCAAACCCAACCAAACAAACATGCTTGTAGGCAGAAACACTCTCTTTTAGTTTGGAAATGGAGTGTGGGAGGAATACATTAGCAAAGTAATAACCTCCCTACAGGGGTAACTGGATGAAATATCCTTGCAAGTGTTACACGGAACCTTTGGTCTCTTCTGGCCTTGAAAGCAGGAGAGAAAGTAGGGAAAAAATTCCCCCTTCCAGCACAGAATAATCTGTGTTTCTTGCTGATGTGAAGCTGTGGGTTTATTGAGAAGGGTGACCTGCACGGCACTTGTGCTTTCAACTGCTCTTGCTGCAAAAGAAGATCCCTCTTTCTTTCCCCTTGACCTCACTGCGGCTGCCTCACCCCCTACCAGTGCCTGAATGATGCAGATCTTCGCCAATTTCCTTTTCCACTGCCGGTTTTTGTTTGTTTTGCTTTTTTCCCAGGATTTTTGGGGAGCTTCCTTTAATGAAAGGAGCTGGGTGTCTCTGCAAAAACCTTCTAACTCTGTTCTTCTCTTTGCTCTCCTCTTTACCAGGCCTCAGCTGTGTGCTTGAAGTGCAACAATGCAAGGGAGACCCTGCGTGGGCCTGTGAAATACAGGAACACAGGCTGTGAAAGTTGTTTTATGGAAGAAAAGGAGAGGGATGGGGCTTTGGTGTGGTTTTTCTCTGGTGAGTTGCTGGATGTCTGCTGGCACATGGCATTCTCCTGGGACGTCTTTGATAGGAAGATAATGACAGATCAGGATATGCAGAGCATAACATGGAAAAGTTCTGCACTTGAATTACAACAACCCCACGGAGCTCCAGGCTGGGCAGAGGGGCTGGGAAAGGCCCTGGGGGTGCTGGTGACAGCGGCTGGACACGAGCCCAGGGGTGCCCAGGTGGGCAAGAGGCCCCTGGCACCCGGCCTGGAGCAGGAATGGTGTGTCCAGCAGGAGCAGGGCAGGGATTGGCCCTCTGTGCCGGGCACTGAGAGGCCCCTCGAGGGCTGGGTCCAGTTCTGGGCCCTGCAGGAGAGCCCTGGAGGGGCTGGAGCGTGTCCAGGGCAGGGAACGGAGCTGGGAAGGGGCTGGAGCCCCAGGAGCTGAAAACAGGTTTGGTTTTAAATCTACACTGCATAGGTGGAGTGATTTCCCCTCGTTCCCCTCTATCTTGCCTTGCTGAATTCAGCAGAGGCTGCTGCAGGGGCCACCATGAACAGAACAAGCCGCAGAGTCACCACCCAAATTATTTTTATTACAGGGAGGAAAAAGATATTAAGAGGGAGAAGGCCAGAGGATGCAAAACCCACATGGTTTTAGTTAATGTAACCAACTATTTTAGAGTATAATTGAACCATTAAGTGGACCTGGGTGTTAATTGAGAGAGGGATATTCTTTGGTAATATAATTATCTCCTGCCATTTCTCTTCTGGCTGTCATGCAGTCAAGCCTGGCTCAATTATCTATTGTTCCACTGAGTTTATTACTGAGGTCAGGCTCTGCAACACAGAGCAAATTTCTGTCAGTTTGCCTTTGTCTGGCTGTGGCTGTGTGGCAGAGCCCACGAGGGAGTCAGTAATTCTGTCCGCTGAGCTGTGGGGGAATGGTCCTCAAGGAAAAGAGTGAAAAGCCACACTGAATCATGAGAACAAAACAAACTCCTGCCCATCTTCTGGTCAAGTGAGCACTGTTCATATTTGTGCAGTGAACGAGACAGGGCCCGTGGAAACAAGAGATGGTGTCGGTGTTTAATTAATTGATCCTCCATAATTAATGTGCTTGAGCAGGTGGGAAGGTGAAGTTTTCCTGTACCTTCTGAATAAGCACATTTCCTAATTTGTCTTCTTTTCTCCCTGCCACATCCAGTAAAATACTTTGCCTGAAGCTGACCCTCAGCATGGAAGATTTCAGCCCATCAGTGACTCTGATGGGAGTTAAAACAACCTGAAAACGGGGCTGTAATGAAAATTACAAGGCAGCTTTAACAATAGGTGCTGCAGCTGGGAACTCCAATTAGGTTAATTTGGCCACGTTTAAATCCACTGTGAGGAGGAATAGGAGTCCTGAATTCATTCTGTTTGCCCAGTGGTGGATTAGGGATTAGGGCAGGAAGCCCAAATATTTGCTTGCCCCCAGACAAGCAGCAAGGGCACATTTTGTCCCTCTTTTAGCCTGAAGAAATTTGTATTAGCAGAGGGCAAAATATCAGGCTGTAAGCAGAACTGCAGAATGTTCTGGCCTGCGAGCCACAGGCGAGGAGATGCCAAATGAAGATTTTAGCTATCACAGCATCCCGAGCTGCCGTCAACCTGCTGGCCTGGAGCAGCCTCTGAGCTGAGAGAAACCTCCAGAAGAGAGGCTGCTGCAGGTGAGCAGAGCTGCTGCTGAGGGACAGGGGCTGCTCCTCGAGGAGGCTGCTCCGAGGGTGAAGCAGTTTGGGCTCAGTCCTCCTGCTCCACTGGAGTTCCACCTGGCTGACACTCTAGGATTAATAAAGCCCAAATGCTAAAGGCTTGCACTCCTGGTGTCTCCACAGATGTTAAAACTCAATAATTCTAAAATTTGAACAAATCACCAGATTAGTGCTGCCTCCAGGCCAGGGGCCCAGTGCAGGGAGGACGTGGAGCTGCTGCAGAGAGGCCAGAGGAGGCACCAGGATGAGCAGAGGGCTGGAGCAGCTCTGCTGGGAGGAAAGGCTGCGAGAGCTGGGATTGTTCAGCCTGGAGAGGAGAAGCTCTGGGCTGAGCTCACTGTGGCCTTGCAGGGCCTGAAGGAGCCCCAGGAACCATGGAGAGAGACAATTCCCAAGGGCTGCAGGGCCAGGAGCCAGGGAATGGCTTCCCAGTGCCAGAGGGCAGGGCTGGATGGGATCTTGGGCAGGAATTGTTCCCTGGCAGGGTGGGCAGGCCCTGGCACAGGGTGCCCAGAGCAGCTGGGGCTGCCCCTGGATCCCTGGCAGTGCCCAAGGCCAGGCTGGACACTGGGGCTGGGAGCAGCCTGGGGCAGTGGGAGGTGTCCCTGCCCATGGCAGGGGTGGCACTGGATGATTTTCAAGGTCCCTTCCAACCCAAACCATTCCATGGTTCTCTGATAGACTGGAAAATCCAAGTGCCAGGTCTATACTGTGCTCTGAGGTGAACTGATCCTTAGTTTTCTTTCATGATCTGTGGAGCTGGCTTTGACAGGGAAGAGCTGAGTGTCGATCATTACAACCAGGCCTTCTGGAAACGTGATGAGCTCTCCTTCAGAGGGGAAGGCACTGCCATTGCACCTGACTCTCTTAACAACACTCGTGGCAGTGCTTTATTATTCAGTTTATTCAGAGCATGATAAGCATCCTAAAAACTGTTGTTCTAAATAATGAGTTCAAGCTCGACAATGTGCAAAAGGCAGAAATCAAATCTTCAAAGATAACCCACAAAATTATGAATGAGGAGCCACCTCATTTCTTCTCAAAGTGCCTTCTGAAAACAAAGCCAGCAGATTAACAGATAAGTTTGCCATTAGCTTGGCATTTTCATTCTGTTTAATTGTCTATTAATGGCTTTTGTCTGATATGACTTGTTTTCAAGTAAGAAAATGGTTTCTTGATGTGCAAGGTGTGATTGATATGTAAATACGGCCAATATTTAGGAGTGCAGGAAGAAGGATGAAGTGAAGAACTTTGGGTGATGGGCGATGGTTTTCTAATTCAATCATGAGATGTGAGCTTTTTCTCCTGCAGGAACGGGAGATGAAGATAATAAAGGTATTGTTGCATGTGCTGAATTAATTGAATTTTTCTAATTAGGGTGAATTGTCAGACGCTGGAAAATTCCCAATGTTGCTCCATATTTCTCCTTGCCATTTCCCCATCAAAACAGCTCTGTTTAGTCTGATAAAATTCCTGCAAATTTACTTTCTTTGCTGACTTCCTTTGCTCCTTTGGGCTTCCCTGAGCTCCTTCTTTCTCCATAATTTTGAGGCTTTTAGCAGTATTTAATCAATACGGGATGACGCCGGAGGCTTCATTAGCGTTGCTTGGCTCTCCCAGTGGTGGCCCTTTCTAATGAAGCAGCGCCAATTATCTCACCTTTCCAAAGGGTGCCAGGGATTCAGGCTGCTCCCGGGCTTCCCACAGGCTGCTGAGATGTTTGCACTCCTCACTTTCGGGGTTACCCACAGGCCACACGACTCGTAGGTGGCAGAAAATGACAGTGGAAGCGTGCTCATCTAAACTGGGAGGACGCAGAGAGGGAGAGAAAGGGAGTGTTCCCTATTTAATGAAGAAAAAGAGGAGGAAAGAGGCCGCAACCTCTCCAGGGGAGCTGCAGCTCAGAGCAGGACGTGGCTTTTTGCCGACAGGTTGGTTTAGGTCGGTTATTACTGAATTTGGAGAGTGTGTAGCTCTTGCTCTCTTCTTTAAAGTGGAATGGAGCACGAATATCAGTCAGCAGTGCCACAGTGTCCTTCAGGGGCCCTTTCCTTCTCCTCTGCCCTGCAGGAAAGTAAGAGAAGGGGCAAAGCGAGACCTTTCCCCTCTGTTAAGCAGCCGCAAGATCACAGAAATCTGTGCGGTGCAAGGGGAAATGAAACAGAGTCCAACATAATTCTCCTTGCCTGAAGGTCTTTCTGGTACCTGTGCAAAGAATTGGGAAGGATGAAGGGAGAAAAACTGGGAGGCCTTAGGAAGAAGGTGGTGGGCAGGTTCAGACTGAAAAATTTCCCGCTGTTAAGGAAAACAGTATTTGGATGCATTCTTTTTCTGATAAAATGGGATTTGGAAGTTTTAGATGTGCGCATGTTCCTGGTCAGGAGAGGTTGCTCTTCTTCCTTGGTGATTTACCACCAGTGAGCAGCTGTCATGAATGGCTCCTATTCCACAGAATCATGGAATGGTTTGGGTGGGAAGGATCATCCAGTGCCACCCCCCTGCCATGGGCAGGGGCACCTCCCACTGTCCCAGGCTGCTCCCAGCCCCAGTGTCCAGCCTGGCCTTGGGCACTGCCAGGGATCCAGGGGCAGCCCCAGCTGCTCTGGGCACCCTGTGCCAGGGCCTGCCCACCCTGCCAGGGAACAATTCCTGCCCAAGATCCCATCCAGCCCTGCTCTCCTTCATCTTCAAGCCATTCCCTGTGCCCTGTCGCTCCAGGCCCTTGTGAAAAGTCCCTCTCCAGCTCCCTTGGAGCTTCTTTAGGTACTGGAAAGGGCTCTAAGTTCTCGAAATTCCCCTCATTTCTCCGTGTAGAGCCCTTTCACCCTGCTCTGCCTTTCTGCTGCAGACAGGAAGGTCACAGCCAAGCGACAGCAACCCAGAAAAATCTGCATTTTGTGCTGAGGCTCCCAAATATCAAGGGAAAAGGAAAAAAAAAAAAAAAGCCTTAACACTTAAAGGCAAGGTTCTAACTTCCCTCTGTGTTCCCATCACTAAAGTCACATCAACACTAAGTCACTTTGTCTTTAATTAGGTGTTGTTTTGTGTTATTTTGACAGTTCATCATCCTCTTCGTGGATTATATGGGAATTTGGATATGTTTTGCTTGTTTCTGAGGGCAGAAATTTAATTGCAGGAGTTTTATTCTCAGGTTGTCTTGAGAAGCTTTTCTGTCAGTGTGACTTACCAGTGCTTTATCTGCAGTGACAACTGTTGAAATTTATTTTTAGTTAACCAAAAGAGTCACTTTTGTTAAGGATAATGAGAACAAAGCTTTTACATGCAATGAAAACCTCTGCTAGCAGCAGAAACAGGATTTGTTGTGCCATGGTTTGCTGTGGAGTTGTTTAATTTTCACATAGAATCATTAAGGTTGGAGAAGACCTCAGAGATCATCGAGTCCAACCTTTACAGGGGACATGAAATTTGAATATTTGCAATACTTCTTTTGGCTGTCAAGTGAAAACAGCTGGAGATGTGATGTGCAGGCGTCCTGGCCTGCTCTAGCTGGATTTAATCTGTGAGGTTTAGGGGACTTGAGGTCCACACTGGGATAAAAACTCGTCCTGTCCTTGCAAAGACTTTCCCAGATGCTGCAGAGAGCAGTCAGAACTGTAGAAATGTGCACTGCTGCCCCCAAAGTACCCCTGTGGGATATTTCTCTCTCAGCCAGGTCTCTGGGACACCTCATGTCTCACTGCAGCAGTGGTTTTCACCTGCTCAGATGGCTGAGATCATAACTGATACCTGCAGAACATGAGAAAACTCGCTTGATATTCCATGACACGGAGAACAAGTTGGCTTTTAATCACTTGGAGGAAAACGAGGCAGGAGAAAGGAGGGAGCAAGGAGAGAATGTGAATAATTAAAGCCCGTTGACTAATGCCTTCCTGTAGTTTCAAAGTGCTAAGTCTGATATAGCTGTTTAATTTCAAAGGCAACTGAATTAAGTTTCCTCTGTTTGTAGAGCAGAGCTTGGAACCAGCAAGACAACAGCAGGCGAGAGCAAAATGAGGGATTTTCTCCCAGGTCAGCACTTAGCACTCTGAGAGTTAAACATTTGCTGGAGATTATGCTTATAAATCATTTAGAGCCCGAGTTCACTGCTAATCCTGAGACAGAAGCAATGGAAGCCCTTTCTTTGCACTAAACATTTAAACTTAGGACCCTCGTGGGGAAAAAAAAGAGTTTCTTTCCGCAGGAAGCCAAAATCTGCACGAGGGAGCTGTGCCTTGGTGGTGACAAAGCACATCCCACTTCAGACTCATTTTGCAGCTATGCTCCCAGTCCTCGGTCTGGATTTGCTTCCTCTCCAGGAATGGGACAAGAGATGGCAAAGGAGGGAATGATTCTCAAGAGATCTTCTGTCCTTTAGCTGGAGTTCAGACCCTGGGGTTTAACTCCTGGTCTGTCCTACTCCTTTCTGCTCTTCATGACTTGGGTTGTAGAAATTATAAGAAGGATGTGAATGGATGCAGCTGAGTGAAGGTAAAAGGGAAAAAAATCCCTGGGAAAAGGTGTCAGTCTTCTTCAGCACAGGGAGGACGTGGAGCTGCTGCAGAGAGGCCAGAGGAGGCACCAGGATGAGCAGAGGGCTGGAGCAGCTCTGCTGGGAGGAAAGGCTGCGAGAGCTGGGATTGTTCAGCCTGGAGAGGAGAAGCTCTGGGCTGAGCTCACTGTGGCCTTGCAGGGCCTGAAGGAGCCCCAGGAACCATGGAGAGAGACAATTCCCAAGGGCTGCAGGGCCAGGAGCCGGGGAATGGCTTCCCAGTGCCAGAGGGCAGGGCTGGGTGGGATCTTGGGCAGGAATTGTTCCCTGGCAGGGTGGGCAGGCCCTGGCACAGGGTGCCCAGAGCAGCTGGGGCTGCCCATGGATCCCTGGCAGTGCCCAAGGCCAGGCTGGACATTGGGGCTGGGAGCAGCCTGGGACAGTGGGAGGTGTCCCTGCCATGGCAGGGGTGGCACTGGATAACCTTTGATATCCCTTCCAACCCAAACTATTCTGGGATTCTTCCCTCTGCACCTCTCCCAGGCTTTAACTTGTCACTGAAAATGGGGAAGGGTCTGTCCCAAAGCACAGCTTTGAGGTCGTCCAAGGGCTGGTTGGTTCTGCAAACATCCCTGTTCCAGCAGCCCCCCTTGGGCAGCAGAGCAATGATTTACATGCCCAGGAGATGAGTTCCCTGGGCTGGAAAGCCAAACAGATTTCTCTGGTGTCCCTCAGTGGACAATCCTGCTGGCCTTGTCAGTCAGCTTGAAAAATTGATTCCGTTCTCCTGGCTTTAGGTCTCGGGACATTCCTGCTCCCTCAAGGAGCTGTGAGGCTCTGAGGGAGCTGCCATGGTCTGGCACTGATCTGACTAATGCATGGATGGAGCCAGCCATCCTCTCCAAGTTTAGAAATCTTCTTGATCCCCCTAAACTTGGAAAATCCAGAAAATGGTGCTTCCCTTCTAATAATGAACGTTGTGAGGATGTAGAGGATGCTCTTCCAACTTTTACTGGTGATCAGTGAAGGGAGGAGGAGGCCTTTTAGACTCAAAGGTTGTTCCAGCTGAGGGCAGGCACAGCATTCCCAATGGAGAGCTTTAGCTTTCCTTGAACAGGAATATCAGTTCCCAAAAATCTGACTAGCTCAGAAATCAGCACCTTTTCCTTCTGCCCAGCCCTTGGCTTTGCCTCATTGAACAAACCTTGGACAGTAAAGGAAATATTTTGCCGCAACTGAGGTTGTGCCCACTTAGCCAGCTCTCACAGGACCTCAGGCTAAGCTCCTGTGCACAGAAATCAGACATTTCTCCTCTCGTTCAGTGAATGAGGCTTTGGCAGGAAAGCAGAGAGTGCCTGGGCAGCAAACTTGAAGGCAGGGCCTCTGCTCTGAAATCAGTGTAACGAGAGATGGGATGCAAACTGCAAAACACACTTTTGCTCTGTGTCAAAAGAGGAGGATAATTCAGGGAATCAGTGTTGCCCCTCAGTCCTGTGCCTTCTCCCTTTACCCTGAGACCTCTGCATCAGGCTGTGATGCAACCTGTGCTATTAAATGGGATGTGTGAGTGGAGACAGCCACGTCCTGACCCAACGGATGTCACCCAAAGGACATCACTTTGCATTCTCCTCCCTGGAACACTTAGGCTCACAAAGAAGTCCTGATGTGTTTTCACATGAAAGAAGCCAACCCTAATGACTGCTGAAGGATTCAGCCAGCAGGCTGCAAAACTCTTAAAAGATTTTTTTTCATAAAGGGCTCTTCAGGAAACGACTGCTGGGAAAATGACACACGTGGGTCTTCCTCGGCTCGCGGTGTGGAGCCACAGCAGCTGCTGTGCTTCCTTCTGTGCTATTGAGGTGAGCTCTCAGCACAAATCTTTCCTCAGGAGTCTCTTCCTCTCCACGGAGGGGGAAGTTGGATATTAATTGGAACAGAAATCTTATCTGACTGCGGTACAAATCCCAGCACACAGAGTGTGCTGCGCTGCATTTGCAAAACATGGTAAGCACCAAAAGGCTTTTAACAGAAGTCATCTTCAGTTTTTAAAAACTGTTCTTGCATTCCGTTCCACATTCAGCACCACTAGAAGATGACACATCGTGAAGATCCCGTGGGCTGAGTGCACTACACTCAACAGGCTCTCTTTGTTCCACCGCGACATTCCTGTTTTTCCTGCAAAGCTTGGGATTTCCCTCACAGGCTTCCCTTCCCCTCCTCTGACTGGGCCACATCAAACTGCCTTGGTGGCTCTGTGGACTGGTTAAACTGGGATAGAGTTAATTTTGTTCTCAGCAGCTGTGTTTGGGATTTATGATTAATGACCCAGGGATATTTCAGCTGTTCCTGACCAGTGCTTGCACAGCATCAAGGTCTGTATTTTGTATTTACAGGCCCTTAGGAGCAAACTCCATATTTAAAGGTTTTGGAGTTAATTTAGTAAAAGAAATTATTTTCACTCAACAATACATTAGATGTAACTAATTGATTTCTTTCTTTTATTATCTTCCCACATGCAGCTTCTTTTTCTGTCACAGTAAATGAATGGCTGGACAACAGAGTATCCTGCCTAGAAAGCTGTAAACTATAGGGCTTTTTGTGTGTTTTACCACAGTTCCCCAATTTTTCTGCATTTGATTAGGAAGGATAAGATAATTTTTAAAAGCTTTTTGCTTTTAAGGGTGACAGAGATAAAAGCAAACCTTGGCTTCACCCGCTTGGATGCCAATCTCCCAATTCTTTCTGTAAGCAGTGAAAGGAAAGGGCTCTCTCCAGAGCTCCCTAATCCAGATTTCCAAAATGGACACTTTAAACTATGCAGAAGCCTTGGAAGAGAATCTTCTGACACAGCACTGAGAGTGAGGTGGTGTCAGTGTTTACTTTGGTGTTTCATTAAATGCCCCCTGGACAACGTTAGGAAAGGGAAGCAGCCAGCAAATATCAAGGAAAGGCTACAATTAAATTTCCTAGTAAGAAACACAGGTGGATTTTCCAACCAGGCAGTGTTTGATGGTGCGACAGGAAAGTTTTCTATTTGCCCATATTTCATGGGGGCAGGAAAATGGGGAGAATTGATTCTTGTAAAGGAATCTAAAGGCCTACAGAGTCAATTCTCATTTGCTGGCTCTTGTAGGAAGCTGGGAAAGAGTTTGCTCCTTTCATGGAGCAATTCCCAAGGATTGATCTCCAGCCTGAGCTCCTGTGTTCCCGTTGCAAAGATCATGAGAATATTTGAGACCCAACTACAGCCTGGAAAACCAGAAGGACTCTGAATGGAAGGAAAATGGAATATATGCACGAGCCTGATTTAGCTCTAAAGTGCAGATTATTAAAAATGCCTTCTTGATGACACAATCCAAGTGACATTTAATGAAAAATGGGATATTTTGAAGTGGAAGGATTGGAAAACATCTTAGTGATAGCAGTGAAAACAAGATACCAGAGTGCCCTGCATATGAAGATCAAATATCACTAAAATAGATGAAGGTAATAGGAATAAAGGACTAACTGTATTTTGGAAAGTGAACAAAGGAAGAAATAAATCTAATGGTTATATGACACAGTTTGAGGGTCTTCTTGTTTTTCTCTTTTTTTTAGCCAGCAGGGAAGTGTCACAAAAATGACACACCCCAAACCCCCTCACAACACGTGATGGTTGCATTTTGTTTCTAAGGGTTTTTTTCTCAGTGGCTGAATCATTCTCAGTGTTGCAGTAATAACCATCAGATAAGGGCTCCCAGGGATCCGAGGTCCTCTTGATATCTCTTGTCAGGGAAATCTGGGGAAAAGTGCCAGGCTATTCCTTCAGAGGGAGGGAGTGTCAGGCATTTATTTAGCTTTTGTTTCATCTCTGGGAAAACATCGTGCCTGTCTGTCCATGTATATCTATCCTTGTATCCATTTGCTCGTGTCCATATGTGTATCACTCTTTTCCTAATAAAAACAGGTACAAGATGCTGCTCATTCAATGTTTTGGAGCACTGAAATCAAATATAATGGCGTGTATTAATGTTACTGCTAATGACAAGCAAGAGCATATGCTGAATTTTATGCCCACTTTATTAGGATCGGCAGGTTCCTTGATACATTTGGTGCTGTGACTTAACAGGTCTGTTTTATTTGCATTTCATGGACGCCAATTCAGTTGCTGGAGCTGCTCTGCCAAATATTGTGAGGTGCTTCAGGGCGAGGTTTGATTTGGATCTCTCCTTGTCCATCCTTAGTGCTGGTGTGGTGCTTCAAAAGCTCTGCTTGTGCGAGCGACAGATTTCACTCAGTCCCAGCCAGAAGAGATAAAACCTCTGCTTTCCTTCAGAAATACTTCTTGCTATGAGCCTGGCACTAACACAACCCTGGGCTCTTCAAACACTGAGCTGTTGCAGCACCGTGAAGGAAGGGGGTTTGCATGCACATGCTTGAGAGGGAAGGAGAAATTCTGGATTTTCCTGACATAACATCCACTTGTCAGTGACTGCCAGCTGCCATGGAGCTGTACTGTCTGCTGCCTCTGCACCCCGAGACTCGGTGCTATTTCTGAGTTGCCTTCAGAGCCCTTTCTCCCTGCAAAGGAACGCTGAACCACCTCCCTGTGCCTCAGCAGTCTTTGGGAATTCAATGAAAGAATCACTCCAGGGCATTTCTGACTGAAGGCAGTGAGAGCAGCTCCTGTGGATGTGCTGCTCGCTGAGTAGTTAATGGCAGTTTGGCACATCCCCGAGGGCCTTTTCTGGCACAAATACAGAGTTCTGCACCTCTGGCCCGAGGGGATCTGCCAGGAAGATGGTTCATGTGTTTATGCTGGAGAGCTGTGATTCCTCTTCGCCTTTACCCTCCCGCTCAGAGCTGCCTCCGCTGCAAATATGCGGAAAAACCTTCCTGATTGGAAAATTTCATAGAATCACGGAATGGTTTGGGTTGGAAGGGACACCTTCCACTGGATCAGGATGTTCCAAGCCCCATCCAACCTGGCCTTGGACACTTCCAGGGGTGGGGCAGCCACAGCTGCTCTGGGTGTTTGTTTGAACTGAGCCATGCGTACACTCAAGAGAAGAATTGCTGTTCATGCCCCAGTCATGAAAAGCAAAATTAAGCTTCTGAACTGAGTGTTTACTGGTGTTTTTCAGTCCTAACTTAGAGGTCAAATGGACACCAGGCTGCTTTCAATCCAGTGGAGGGGTGGAGAGGCCCCAAATCCGAACATCATGTGAACTGAAGAACGAGATTTTGTTCGAGAACAGCAGTTTTTCTTGTCAACCTTAAAAAACCCCATTTGCTAGTGGGAAATTCATACGGAGAAGGTACCATTTTCAAAAGAATAATTCAATTCCACCAGCTCCCTATGTTTCCAAGTGAGATGAGGCTTGGCTGCTGCTGAGGGCGAAACACGGCAGTGCATTCCCAATGTGTGAGCGGAATAACGGGATCAGGCTCAAGTGATCAGCACTGCCTTGGCTTCCTGTCCTGGGTGTGCAGGTGAGGCAAGGATTCCTCTCAGGATAACTGGGATATTTACACTATTTGGGAAGCTGGCAATGAGCACTCGAGGTGGCCTGAGGTATTTCTGTTAACAGCCTCAGTTACATTCAAACCGCGAGGTCTCAGAAGACAACTCTGCTTCTGCCCCAGGCACGGAGCCCAGGAAATCTGTTCCCAGCTGTTCCATGAATATTTTTTCGGTTCTCCAGCAAGTCTTGTTAGGAGATATTTTTGATTCTGGCCCGTGACCATTGAAACCAGGAGCTTTGGGCTTTGTTGCCCCTCAAACACAGGTTGTTGCAGTGCCCCACAGCTCTTTTGGAAATATAAACCCATGTTTGCACCTCAGGCAGCAACAGCCTTGCCCTGAAGTCCTTTGGAAAGGTAAAACTAATGTTTCTGAGGAGCTGAAATAACGTGGCAGTGCCTTTAAACAGTAAAAAAATTAAAGGAATTGAATTCTTATTGCCAAACCTCCTTGGTAAATTGGCTATTTTCTTTTTGCCTGCAAACAGCTAAAGAAGGATTATTAAGTCTAAGGAATACAAATGCTAAGTAATAGGAAGAGCTTGAATCAGACCCAGAGTGAAAGCTGGAAATAATTCTGTCCCTAATCCACTCTGTGGTGCCCTGTGGTAAGATTGGTTGCCATGCCAAAATCGAATAGTCAGCTTTCATCCTCCTTGGGTAGCAGGACAAATCGGCCAGGGCACGCTTGCGCTGCATTTGGGCTTCTCATTGCACTCCTAGTTGCCTTTTAGAGGAGCATTTTCAAATGTTCTCATCATTATCACCTGAAAAGATGTTTTCTTTCCGTTTAAATGCTAAGTGAAAATGCAAGTTCAGGTTGCTCATGGAATACACAGTTTTTTATTGACTATTTTTAAAAATCTGATTATTTTATTCTTGCACACTTAGGTAAAGCTTAAGGTGTTATCAAAAGCTTCAGACTGCAGGTTCTTTAGTCTTTTGTTTCTATTCATGTCTTTTTTTTGGCCTTAATCAGTGAATTTCTTGGCTTGGAAAACTTTCACATGTAGCAACACCTTCAAACTGTGCATGCAATATATTGATATAAAGATATGTGGAAGGCGTTTGGGTACTGAAATCCTCTTGAAATATTTTTAAACAATCTTGGAAATGTGTATATAACATATCATCTATGTGGCAACGTTCTTTAAAGACAAATTAGTGGTTTTACCCTTTCTTATACCTACTGGTATGGAAACGGATTAACTGGGAGAGATCGGGAGGCACTGGCAATGAAATTACTGATACCGGTTCAGATTCCCTGTGAGATCTGGTGATCTGCTTTCAGCCTTGATGGCACAGCTGAAAATAAAAGGTGTGGCCTGGGACTGCTGCAGGGATTCATTGATTGAGCTCTCCAGAGCTGGGTGGCAGCTGCTCCTGTAAATATTGCTGTGGCTGGTCGATAGCTGGGAGGGCTTTAGACAGTCCCTGCTGTCCCTGGTCAGCCTGCCCAGGATTTCATTCCGTGCTGCTAATTGGTGACACTGGCTTGGGACCAGCTGGAGAATCAGTCAATGGAAGAAGTGGGTCAGATACCTTTGATTAATTCTCGAAGCAGAGAGGGATTTCTCCCGGGTTATCTGGATGCTCCCTGCAGTCCTGCTCGTGGTTGGCAGTCGATAGGAAGGAAATGATTTCCCTGGGTCTGAAAGTGCAGTTTAGGACAGGCAGAAGGTCTGGAATATCTGCAGGAATCACAGAATGGGTTGGGTTGGAAGGGACCTTAAAGGTCATCTAATTTTAGCCCCTGCCATGGGCAGGGACACCCCATCCAACGTGGCCTTGGACACTTCCAGGGATGAGGAATCCACAACTTCTCTGGGAAAATTGTTCCAGTGCCTCGCCACCCTCACAGGGAAGAATTTCTTCCTAAGATCCCATCTAACCCTACTCTCTTTCACTGTGAAGCCATTCCCCTTTTCCTGTCCCTCCATCCCTTGTAAATAGTCTCTCTCCATATTTCTGGTTGGCTCCCTTCAGGTACTGAAGCAAGTTGATAATCAATAAAGAGCATAAGAAATAAAATTCCAACACTTTTCCGCTAAATTATCTCCTGCTCTGAGTTGCATAACTGGTTTTAGTTTCTCTGATCCTGTGCCCCGGGGCAGGGACTGCATTTTCAATTCCTGTAGAGTGCACAGAGCATCACAGTTCTTATCAGACAGCTTTACAAACAAGTGATGTCGCTGCTTGGGATTCTGTCAAAACTGTGAGAGCGTGAACGGCTCAGGATGGGGAGTTCACTTCAGACACAACACTTAAAAATAGATGTGTGTTCTTCAGGGATGTCTTTCCCAAGATTTCTGCTCCAGCTGTGAGGGAATTGCTAATCCCGGCCTTGCACTGACTGAAGTCGGGCAGATGATCCCAGGAGGGACCTGGGAGTGGATCGGTGAAGGGAGGGATGAACCTTCCCAGGAGGATCCACAAAACCCTGCGGGCTGAGCTGCCTCTGCTGCCACTGAAAGGGAAAGGCTGGCTCTGCTTAGTCCCTACTAAGTGCTTGAGTAATTATCAGTTTCTTAGTTGATGGGGGAGGGTACGACTGAGCCTGGAATGTCCTGGAGACTGCTGATTATTCCCTTAAAATGCCCTGCTGTGCACTGCAGTGCTTGGGCAGCCCCCGAGGATGATCAGAACATCCTGGAGCACCACGTTTTCCCAAGACAAGCCTTTCCCACTCTCTGTCCGATCCTTCACCTGATCAGGCAGATTTTGTGCCTGGTGTGACCTTCCAGGCTGTTTTTTACTACGAGCCAGGTCTAACCCAGGTGGTTTAAATCCAGCAGGGAATGTTTGCAGGACTCATGGCCCCAACAGGGAATGCACTGCAGGTGCATTCCGAGGTTCCAGTGCTGTGATCCACCCGCGCCAGCTGAGCCTGTTGCACGATGAGGACTTTAAAGTTTGTCCTGGAATACTGGATGCAAAAAATGCCTACAATGGCTAATTAGATAAAAAACATATTGATATTTTCCTGGCTAATTCCTGATAACCAGAGCTGTGATGCTACATGACCTTCATTTCCCCAGAAAGGAAGTTCTTCTACCCAGGAGGATTGATTTCAGATGGAAGTTATGGAATTAAATGAACAATTACAAATAGAGAGAGGGTAAATAAGGGTATGGGTAAAACGGAGCAAGGGTAAATAAATAGCCTTAATAAGTTGGTGTGTTCCTTCACATGCATCATGGAATCATGGAATGCTTTGGGCTGGAAAGGACCTTAAAGATCATCCAGTTCCACCCCGGGGACACCTTCCACTGGACCAGGTTGTTCCAAGACCCATCCAACCTGGCCTTTTCTGTCTCACATCCTTCCATCCACTTCTACAGCTGATGGTTATTATTTTATTTTTACTCGAGGCAGAGTCAGTTCTCAAATATCATCCAGAGAATTGCAAAATAGCCCTGGTTTGAATGGACCTTAAATGACCATCTGGTCTTCCCCATTTTGTGGGGAAGGGAACCCACTGAGATTATTTGCCACCCTGTCCAATCACCTCTGGAAAATCTCCAGCAGTGGGGACTCTACCGTGTCCTTGGGGATGTTGTTCCAGTGACTGATTATTCTTACTGCAAAAAATTTCTTTTTAGGCCGAAACGACATCGAGGTTTTTCAATTCTGTCCCTGTTTTCAACAACCAATGCAACGAGGTGCTCAAGATCTATTGCAGGAGGAACGTGGATATTTGTTTGTTTGGCTAGGAGGGCTATTAGTTCTAAACCTCAGTTTTAGGCTGTTTTATTAGGAATGTAGGTGTTAAATCAGGTAACACAGTTTAAAACAACAAAATCGTGATGGAGGAAATATCGTTAAGCATCTCACAGGCAGGTGGATTTATGCTATGATCTGTTCCCGAGGGATTGTTAGGGTTTCACATGAAAGCTGGAATACCAAAATCCAGCCTGCACTTGGCTATTTTAGCCTAGAGAAAAATACAAATGAATTTTCAAAGCGAGGTACATCAAAGTACCCAGAGCCATTCCAGTTGTCATGTGAAATGTTGTGGGTTTCAGTTCATGAGTGCTGTTGTTTGATGTACTTCAATTTGCTTTAATTTTTTTTATATATAATGGATTATTAGAAACATTCCCCTATGTTTTTGCTTTTCCTGGTGGTTCCTACTCCCTGTGTGCATCTTGTGCAATATTGCTCGAGGGTTTCCTTGAACTCGCCTGGTTTGTAGGCAGTGAAATGGTTCCTGAACAGGGTCTACAGGCAAAGGTGTCCACGCGCATCAGGAAACATCCCTGATCCAAAATATTGCCAGTATTGCAGATGTCACAGGGCTGGAGACACAGCTTTTTGTCTTGCAGGGGAAATTTTGGCCTTCCCGAGGTAAGTGAGCTGTAGCTCTGCTGAGGAATACCTGATCCAAGGCAACCATTGAGAATGAGAATGTGCTCTGAGTTTTTATAAGTTTATTTATACATAATTTTATTTTCTATCTCTTAATTCATCCCCAGATTATAGCTCTGACCTTCTAATATAAAATGTAATGGATTTTGACACACTGTTGCACTGACTGCAGCATCAGTGACCAGAAATCTTCTCCTGAGCTCCAACACCAAATTCCCCATGGGAAGAGAGGCTTTTGATAGATCTGTAGCTCTTTTTTTAAAGGCCTTGCAACAGCTCCTGCAGAACCTTTGCTTTAAGCAGCACCTTTTATCTGCTGTGCTTCTTCTGCTGAAGAGACTGTTTATTTTTCAGGTTTTTTCTGGGGTTTATTTTTGAAAGGACTTTGGGATTTTGCTTGCTACCGATGTCAACGGGATATCCTGTTTTCTTTGGAAAACCTGGAAACCTTGTGGTGGGAGAATAGAGGATTCTCCTGGCCCTTTCAGCTCCAGTCTTGTGTGTGATAAGGAGCTCTCAGCAAGAGAACCAAGAAGGAGACACAGAGAGCAGAGGTTGGGCCATGAAATTCTGAGTGGTGGTGGGAGATGTGGCCACCTCCTGTTTGGACAGCACTGGAAGAGGAAAGAGGTGATGATTCAGTTTGTGTGTTCCAGCTGAGGGCAAAATCCATCCTAAACCAAGTGGAAATATCTGCACTTTTCCTTCGAAAAGAGCGTGGGCACGTCATGGAGCTCTGCGGGCTCCCTCGGTGCAGGAGCCGGAGAGGGAACACGGACAGATGGAAAACCATGGGAGAGGTTTGCTTTCCCTCAGGAAGCTCCGTTGGTAGAGCACTGGGGCCATCCTGCCCAGCCACCCTGTGAAATGAGTAATGGCACCCTGCGAGCGGAACGAGGCGTGGTGGGAAGGAAGGAAGGCACTTGTGCACCTTGTTTGGCTCTGTGGAGGAGCACGGTGGGCGTTTCAGGCTGTGCAAAGCGTGTGCGCACTGAAATTCCTGTGAGTTCCACGGAGTTCCGTGGTGGATGCCACATTTACAGCCATCAGCTCCCAGAACAGCAGGCTCTGCCCCTGCCACACTGCTTGTGCAGGGCCTGTTTGCACTGCTGGCAAATACTGACAGCCCTAAATGCTGGCATGGATCTTCCAGGGCAGTTTAGAAGTGAAGCTGCAGAGATGTGGAGCTGGAAGAATCGACTGTTCCTGAACACATTTGAGAGAAACAGGGCCTGCAGGACCGGGAGGGATATCAAAAAACTGTGNTCTCTCCATGGTTCCTGGGGCTCCTTCAGGCCCTGCAAGGCCACAGTGAGCTCAGCCCAGAGCTTCTCCTCTCCAGGCTGAACAATCCCAGCTCTCGCAGCCTTTGCTCCCAGCAGAGCTGCTCCAGCCCTCTGCTCATCCTGGTGCCTCCTCTGGCCTCTCTGCAGCAGCTCCACGTCCTCCCTGGGCTGGGCCCGGGGCTGGGGCAGCTCTGCAGGTGGGGTCTCACCTGAGGGAGGCTCAGGGGCACAATCCCAATCCCTTCCCTGCTGCCCACACTGGAGGGCACGGGGGTGTCTGGGGCAGGTCAAGCTCTCACCCACCAGCACCCCCAAGTCCTTCTCCATCTCCAGATGGGAGTGATAGGATGGGATGTGCTGGCAAACTTGTCAGGGGAAGATTGCAAGGCAGCATTCTCCGCTGCTCCTGGCTTTATCCCCTGCATTTGGATTTGCATAAGCACCAAGTCAGAACAGAAGTTGAAAATCTCCCAGACAGCAGCGATTTGAAGCGCTGCCTGCACAACTTTGCTGAAATATGCATGGAAGGAATTTAAGTTAATACATTATGAATTTTGGTAATGCCACGTCTCTGGCAACCTCAGATACGGATCATGAGCATGAATATTTAGAAAATATTCACACAGTGGGGCGTCGGGCTCTGCTCGAAGGGAGCAGGGACAGGAGGAGAAGGAAGGGCCTCAGGCTGGGCCAGGGGAGGCTCGGGTTGGACACCAGGAGCAATTTCCTCCTGGAAAGGGAGCTCAGGCCTTGGCAGGGGCTGCCCAGGGAGGTTTGGAGTGCCCATCCCTGGAGGTGCCCAAGGAGTGCCTGGAGGTGGCACTCAGTGCTCTGGGCGGGGGACAAGGTGGGCATCGGGCACAGCTGGGCCTCGCTGGGCTGGGAGGGCTTTTCCAGCCTCAGGGATTCTGGGATTCTGTGAAAATTTTTCACCTGTGTGTGTGTCTGCACCTGCCTGTGCACACACCTGTGTGCTACACGAATGAGATTCTATTTTTTTGTACTCACTGCAGGATTTTGGTTTTGTAATCGCAGAGGATTCTGTCTTGATGCACATCAGAGATAAAAATATTTGTATCAATTTTTTTCTTTTATCCCTTCAGTTCCTGTTTAGTGACTCTCTGTTCCTAATGCATTTAGGGAATGGAAAGGAATGATTTCATGAGCTATATATAGGAAAAACCTTTAAAATAATCTTTAAGGGGGATTTTTTTTCACGGAAGATTTTATTTATGTTATAAAGTTGGAATAAATAATTGCGCGCTGTACAGGGCAACAATTCCTTGCTGTCATGTTTTCACAGTCTTCATTATATTCATTTCTTTTAAAAATTTGAGTGATAACTTTCCTGTAGTGCCTTCCATCAAGACTAGTTAGAACATATATTAAAATGACAGTTCATTAGGGTGTTGCCCATGCAGCTGCAAAGCTTTCTATCATTTTCTGAAGTGTTATTGCTTATATAATAAAGCTACCAGCAAATAATAATCTTCATGTCACACATTGCTGCTCTTGGGATGGATTTATTGAGGTGAATATAAAATAATGTGAAGTAATGATTACAGGGAGAAAAAACAAGGAGTTACCCCATCAGTCTTCTATGATACTAAAGATGAAATGACTGCTGCAGTAAAATAATACTGGGACAACTTTGTCACTTTATTCTCAAGATGGTGCTAAAGGACTGTGATCCATTTAAATTTGGGGGATAAACTACAAAAAAAGAGCATATTTTGCTCTGTATGAATTGATGAAATAAAAAAAAAGTGATTAATTTTTGTTTTAAAACATGTGTGCGCGCTTGGAGTGACACCAACTGGCTTTGTTAAACAGACTTTCCTCACACTGAAATACAGCTGAGTCCATCAGGCGACCAAATTCTATGATCAATTTAGGATGAAACTCTTAATACGTAAAAAATTCTGCCTCACTAATTCAAAACCCAGACAAAAACACATGAATAGCCTGGATTTCTAGGTGGAAATGCAGCACAAAGTTGCAATATTTGAGCAATCGCTAGATTTTACCACGAATGCTGCGATAATGAGCAGCACTGAGACCTCGTAGCTCTAAAGGTTCTGGTGCACCACCCTCGGGAGAACCCGCGGAGAGGGCAGGGCCTCTGGAAGCTGGTTTAGCTTGGATTTGAGGAAATTTATGGCTGTTTCTCTCTGCAAAATAATAAACTGGCCTGCTGCTGTTGGGTTTTCTGGGAAGTGGCTCTGGAGTGCTGGATAAATCACATCCCATCTCCCGTCTCCTGTGCTGTGCCGCTGCCTGTTGTCACCCAGGGCTGGGAGTGATGGCCCTCACCTCGCTGCGAGGATGGGGTGATGCATTTCCTGCCTTGGAGGCAGGGAGAGATGAAAAATTCAAGTGCTTCCCTGCTCTACCTGGGAGAACACGTTCCCAGGGATTCTCCTGGATGGCTTTTCAAAGGCAAACACGACTCCAGCTCGCCCGCCTTTGATCTTCCGTCTCCAACAGGCGTTTTAACAACAGCCTCTTGCCACGTTGATTTATTTGAGTTTATGAAGACTGTTTTCTTTATTCTTATGGGACTAGTGGGCAGAAGCCGCCTGGAAATTTTGCCAGAAATGAAAGAAGGGAGTCTGATTCTCTCCGTGTGGGGAACATCTGCCGCCACAGAAGGTGCCGAGGGCTCCCACAGCCCTCTCCATCCCTGCAGCCAGTGCAGGTGTCTGCCTGAGGGAGATTAATGATCTTTACTTCTTCCTTCCTCCCTGGCTGCCACTTTCTGCCCACGTTTTACAGCCCCCAAAAAGGCAGCACTCTCCCAAATCCATCAGCACTGCCTTGCTCCAGCACCTCACTAGAGAGGATGAAGAGTCTGATGAGGAGTAGATAAGGTGGGGGTGTCTGGCCATGAGTGCCATGTGCTTTCCTCTGCTAGAAATCTAGCCAAGAAGGAAGGGGATTCCTCAGGGCTCTGAATTAGAAGTTGTTTATCACCAGAGGCTCTTCATTAATGGAAGCCAGGCCTTGCCTTTTGTGGGCTGGGCCAGAGCTGGCTGTAGATCAGCTCACGGGTTCAGCAGCATCTCTGAATGGTTTGGGTTGGAAGGGACCTTAAAGATCTTCCAATCCCACCCCTGCCATGGGCAGGGACACCTTCCACTGGACCAGGGTGTCCAGCCTGGCCTTGGGCACTGCCAGGGATCCAGGGGCAGCCCCAGCGGCTCTGGGCACCCTGTGCCAGGGCCTCAGCACCCTCACAGAGAAGGATTTTTACGTCACTGGCATAAACCCTGACAAATCTTCACCCTGAAGTCAGCCCATCACCACCCCGTCCAATCTAATCAAAGGTTGTGCAACATACATGTATTTATATGTATTTATTTATTTATACACCCCCAAATCTGTGCTTATATATGTGTGTGTGTACAGATCCATTTCAGACACCGAAGAAAAACTTTGTGCACACGGAAATTGCTCCCTTTTAAATGAAAAAAACCCCCAGAACCGGGTCTTTAATTCCTAGCACATCAAATATTACCTCTAGTTATGCAAGAAGAGAATTGAGGAGGATATTAAAGCTTGAAATTACTGAGCTGTTTGTAGAAGTAGTTAGTGAAAGTGGGCAATAATCTGTTGTTTAAAAAGCAAAATCCCCAAGGATCTGGAGTCCATGTGTTCAGCGTGCAGGCATGGGATGTCTATCTAACAGATTAATATTTCACAGGCCAAGAGCAATTTGCATGACAGACTGTAAATTAGAATGGCTCCCAAACCAGCCAGTACAAATGGATTCTGAGCAGTGGGAATCAATAACAGACACTTCTCCAGCAGCTTCCCCTCTGCTGGGGGCACACAGAAGCTCAAACACCACACCTGTCGTGCTGTTGCCACCTTGGGAATTCCTGGTTCCACACATCCCACCCACATCTTTGTTCTGGTCCGTTCTTTGGCATTTTCTGTTGAAAATCCTGGCATGGAAACCTAAAGCTCCATGTGGAAAATGAAGCTCCTCCCTGTCTATTCCTAAGAAAATCAGACTTTTTTATATACGGGTGTGCAGCTGGTGTTTATTTAAGCACAATGTCTCATTGACTTCATAGCCAAAGGTCAGGGATGGGAGAGGATGTTTTTTGGGATACATGGCTGTGTCCCTGTGGAAAGTCTCAGCTCTGTGGTGCTGATTAGGCAGTGAATAATCCTGAAATGCTGGAAGTGATGATCACGGAGAGACACTGTGGTTGAGGATTTCCAAAGGGACACTAATTCTCTGTTTTCCTGTGTCCCACCTACAAAGCATTCACTGGAGCTGCTCCTCTGGAAGTGCTCCTGCTCCGTTTGCTGATGGCATCTTTAATTTGTTTCTTCTGGTCAAGAAGTCCATGAATCCTTCCTATGCTTTCATAGACCTGTGAAGAGTTTTCTGTGCTCTTCTCTTGCTGATCCTCAGCTCCCGTGCTCTTTCTCCTTAGATCTCGTTTCTAAGCACATTTTATTGTCTTCTTTTTTTTTTTTTGGCTTGTTTTACAAACTCATGTTCATTCCCAATGATCCTGCATCCTTCTTCTATGACAGGATGAATTTTTTTTTGGTCATTTATTTTGTGTGAGTTATTATTAAAGAAACAGCTTTCCTCTCAAAAAAACCCCCCAACCCAAACCAAAGCAACACAAAATCAACCCAAAATCCCACAGGCCTCCTTTGGTTGCCTCCATCCCTGGGGTCACTACTCATTTAGCTCTGCTCCCAATTCGCCTGATCCCTCTGTTCCAATAATCACAGAATCCCAGAATGGTTTGGGTTGGGAGGGACCAGAAAGCCCATCCAGTGCCCCCCCTGCCATGGCAGGGACACCTCCCACTGCCCCAGGCTGCTCCCAGCCCCAGTGTCCAGCCTGGCCTTGGGCACTGCCAGGGATCCAGGGGAATCCACAACTTCCCTCTGCTTTTGGCCCCTGTTCATTGTCCTTCACCCCTCAGCCTGATGGTTTTGAGCAGTGAGTGATTCAAGGACACACTTCTAGTGCCTGGACTTTCAAAGAAATGTGGATTTTATGAGGTTGTACAGGTGAAATAGGATATAAAATTCTCCTCTTCCCTCCTCGCAACTTTTCTCTGTTTCTGTTGAACTGTAATTAATTCTCTGATTTTTAGTTTAATTTCTTTCAGGTCTATCTGACAGCTGAATGTTAATATGCCTGATAAAGGATTTTTACTCTCCTCCTCTCTTCCAAAAACCCCTCTCACATCTTCATTCCCAGCTCTGGCTGTTGCTGTGAAGGGAGGGCTCTGTTGTTCCTGTCTCCGCAGCACTTCATCCTTTCAGCATCATCTTTCCCTCACTGCTTTCCCTCACTCCTTTGCTGCTTGGCTGGGTGTTCTCGTAATGATCTTGTATCTCTTTTCTATCTGATCACATCCCTGGAACTGCTGTAATACAAACTCTGTGTGACACACGGAGAGTGAAGCACAGGCTGCAAAGCTGATGCCGAGATATCCCTTTCCTGCCTCTCTCACCCCCCTCCACTCTTCCCTGCTCCAGTGGTGTTCTCCCTTTTTTTCTGCCTCTCTGCCTGTATTTTTTTTTTTCTCTGAAGTTTCTTCTGCCTTTCAGAAAGCACGAGGAATCAGATCCTGGTTTTGGAGCTGCTCTTCTCTCCTTTGCCTCTCCACCCAGCACACTTTTCGAGTGCCTTCCCTCAGGAAAAGTCCCATCCTCAGGGAATCTCCAGGCCACTGAATTACACATTCCTTGTGCTCTTCCTTGTGAGCGTCAACTCTCTGCTGCAAGAGCTGCATTCGTGGTGAATGGTGGAATCAGTATGGTGTGATTGTCTGATATCCTAAAAAATGTAAAACTCTAATGGGTGACTGGCATGGAAAGGAGGAGGAAAGAGTGGCTGGGAAGTGAATTATCCCCAAGGACAGTCACAGCTGCCTGGTCAGTCTTGTTGCAACAGCGCCTTTCTAAGCCTCAAGGCAAACACTATGGATTTATCAGCTCATTTCTGTGCATAAGAAGAGTGGAGAGGAGGAAGAAACAAAGCAGGCTTTTTTTTTTTTTAAACTCTGCAGCAATCCATAGATGCTTGGCTGCGATGGGCTAATATTAAAAAGAAAGCACATTGTCACACTCTTCCCACACCTCCGAGCAACAGACTGAACTCTACAGAAGAGACAGTACTCCCTAACATCTGACTGAAGCACATTGACTTTCCCTGTGCCAAGAGGAGGATGGAAATGGTATTAACACCTTGCTTTAAAAACGCTGTGAGCAAAGATTAACAAAAAAAAAAAATAACCAAAAAAACCAGAACAGAAGAAGGCGGCTTATATTTGGAGCTGAAATTGTGATTTACACTGACAATTCCAGTGGTAAGCAAGTCCATTGCTTTTATTTTTTATTTTTTATTCGTTTTAGAGGTTTTTACCTCTTAGCTGTCCCTGAAGCTGTAAATTACCGGGAGCACAGCAAAGCACCAGCAGCTCTGGCTTCCTCCTGGGCAGCACTGCCCGTTCCCATTTGCTGGCCTCTCTGTCTCTAAAAGCAAGATATACTGGGAAAGTATGAGATAAGAACTTNATCAAAGGTAGGCATTTGCAAATCAACAGGGAGGTAGAGACCCGAAAGGCTTTGTTTTGTTTTTAGTTTTGACGAAGGATAATCAGCTCTTTGCAAGTACCTCTAGATTTTAGGCTTTGTACTCGACTTGATAAAACCATGATGAAGTGGTGAGCATTATTTTTCCCTCTTTGTTTCTAAGAGCTATGACCTGAACTTTTCATATGAATCAAATATCTGGACCTATGTATGTGTGACAAAAAGAAAGTCTGGTACATTAGTGGGGATCTTTTTGACTACATGCAGAATTCTTCTATTTTGTCCTTACACAAGGAAGACTTTGGTGGTAACAAAGTTATAATTAGAGACATTGCATTTTTCAAATTATAAGTTTAAGAGTATTGAAGACTTTTGAAATCAGATTTCCTGCGAAATCAACATTTTATTCCTTGCCATTTTCACTGAAATACTGGGGGACTTATTAGAATTTATCCAGTTAGACACATTTATTTTTCTATCTCCTAATTATTTCATTTACTTTTGTTTCTTTCCCCTCTCACTTTTCTTTCATTTTTTCTATTTTTCCTTCCTTCCTTCCTTCCTTCCTTCCTTCCTTCCTTCCTTCCTTCCTTCCTTCCCTCTCCCATTCCCCCTTTCCCTGTTTCCCCACTCCCCTCATTCCTCACCGATCCGTGTCCCATTGTGATTCCTCAACACTTAGAAATGCCAGTCCTTCCCTGATCCTCCCCCCAGCACATTCTGCTGGTTCAGTTCCCCAACATCCCTGGCTATATTTAGCCAATTTGTCTAACTGAGTAGGGAATAAAAAAAAAAAATCCTTTACTTTCTGTAGGGAATACCAGCAAAGCAGCAAATATTGCCATGGCAACGAGCCTCTCAATCCATCAGGCTCCTGCAGTATCTAATACATAATCTGGAAGGCAGGGACTGGCGTGGAAAAATGAACATAACATATTGCCACTTCAGGATTTAATATCCCTTCCCCGTGCCCTTAATTAGCTCACCTTATTTGGGGTAATTACTCAATTTGGGAGAGAAACTTCTCTTTTATTTGGCTTCCCCAAGGAAGCCAATGTGTGATCTGCCTTCATTAAAATGCAACTTTTGACTTTTTCCCCACAAACATGCCACAAAATGGGAGTTTCTATAGTAACACACAATGCAGGCTCAATTTGAAATTATAATCTTTTGATAAAAATGAGTTTCCCCCAGCCCCCTTCTCTATATATTTTTCTTTTTCTTAAAAATTTGGGTTTGCCACTCTAGTTTACCTCTTCTCTGTTCCTAGGGAAGTTTGGAAAGAGTTCCTTAAAATGAGAAAGCACTGCTGAACTTAAAATGACACATTGCCACCCCTCATTTTCATTTGTACATTATAAATTTTGCATCATTTGGTTGCTTTTTCACCTCCTCTTGTTCTTCAATTATTAAATTTGTTTGCTATGACTGCTTTATCCCACGGGAAAAAGAGAAGTGCACTGCAAGGGTTGTTAGAAAGGCCTTTATCAAGTTTAGTGATAGGTCTTGCATTTTTAACCTGATTTTTTTGGACAAATTCTATTGTGGGGTCTGTTTATCACTCATTCAATATGAGAACTTTAAAAAAAACTTAATCCCTGACCAATTTCAATAACATTTAAGAAGCATTTCCAGGCCTTCTGCTGCTGAGTGGGAAGATATAGAATGTAATATGATCCATAAAATCTTTTGTCGAGGCTTTGGAAGTGGAAGTGGGAGGGAGGGAGAAGAGAAGGGTTTGATTGGAGTTGGGATGTCCAAAACAGGAGCCTGCAGGAGTGAAATGTTTCATGGAGAGCCAACCTGGCCTTAAACTGTTCCAAGAAATCCACAACTTTTCTGGATAACTTGTTGTTTCCTGATATACCTGACTAGCAGTCAGTGAAGCCACACCTTAGTGGGATCTACCCACTCAAAATTACTGGGATAAAGAAATAATTTAACTGCGCTCAGGAGCCTCTCCCCTTCCTTTCCATGTTAACATCACGGGCACCTGATAAAATTAGGAGGCAGAGAAACAGTAGGAGTTTTTCTGTTCACTTTCAGGGGGTTTGTATGGCGTTTCTCAAGATTTCACTTTGAAACATTACAGCCCAGCACACATGATTGAATGGGTTCTAAAAATACACAGCCCTCACCCACAAATTAGTGCACCAGCATGAGTTACTTGTGCCTGAAATAGTAATACTCCCCTAAATAATAATGTTATCACCAAAAAGACACTCAACTGCATGCAAGAGCAATATGCCATAGGAAACTAACTTAGCAGGAGGTCTGGATATAGTTCTGTTCTGCTTTATTAAAAACAAAAAAAGAAAATTTGCCGCTACACCATCCAGTAGATCTCAGAGGAAATTATTCTTTACCTGTCGTTAAAAGAACTACTCAAACAATCCTAAAACACAGGGCAGGAAAAGAAATTTAAACTGCCACCCAAATTGTCAAGTGAAAGTATAGGTTTGAAACCTCAACATAAATGTGCCATTTCTAAGGGCAGGGAATGGTGTTGTTTGTTGTCCTTTGGTTTGCAGGTAGGTGAGCAAATGTTTCATGACACACGACATGACTTCATTGTGTAGGATGCCGGGAGAAACAGAGGAATCCTGTGATGTAGAGAGAGCAGGCTCAGCCTGACAATGGTAAATATGTCAGACGGTGACAATCATTGTGTGATTTAGCTCTTGTGAATGAAGGAAAATGGTAATTGAAAGTGTCATGATTTGGAAGCATAATCATCTCCCCATCACTCATCCTCAGGCAGAAGGAGGAGAATGAAACTTCCCATTGTTCCATGTGAGAAGTGTGAGCTGCCTGAAGACACGGATAGAGACGTGGAGTCAGGCAGGAGTGTCAGATGTGACCTCCTAGATCATGGAATCACAGAATCCTTGAGGCTGGAAAAGACTTCCAATATCAGAGTCCCAGCTGTGCCCGATGCCCACCTTGTCCCCAGCCCAGAGCACTGAGTGCCACCTCCAGGCACTCCTTGGGCACCTCCAGGGATGGGCACTCCAAACCTCCCTGGGCAGCTCTTTCCAAGGCCTGAGCTCCCTTTCCATGGGGAAATTATCCCGGTGTCCAAGCCGAGCCTGCCCTGGCCCCGCCCGAGGCCGTTCCCTCTCCTCCTGTCCCTGTTCCCTGCGAGCAGAGCCCGACCCCCCCGGCTGCCCCCTCCTGTCAGGGACTTGTGCAGAGCCACAAGGGCCCCCCTGAGCCTCCTTTGCTCCAGGCTGAGCCCCTTTCCCAGCTCCCTCAGCCGCTCCTGGGGCTCCAGCCCCTTCCCAGCTCCGTTCCCTGCCCTGGACACGCTCCAGCCCCTCCAGGGCTCTCCTGCACTGAGGATTGGAGGTGTCTCAGCAGTCAGTGGTGTCAGGGAGGCCAAGGAGAAGTGCACCTATCTGAGGTACTTCACAACCAGCTGCGCTGGAGTCACCCGTGTCTGCCCTGAAGGAACACAGAGTTTTATTTTGGATGAGTCTTTCTGTTTTCCATTATTTTTCTTATGGGTATGTGGATTAAAAAATGTACTTAAGGAGGGTGAGGATGACAAAGTCGGGGGAGTTTAGCAAAGAGCAACCAGGACTGGAGGCCCTGGGTGCTGATGTGGATTATAAAATCTAACAGGGTGATTAGAGAGACTTTTGCAAGCTGGCAAATGCTTGAAGAAGGGAGATAGAGGAATTATTTAGGAGGAAGGAACAATCTCTCATTATGTGGCAGAATTTCAGTGCAGTGCTAACAGTGAGGATCAGCAGGTGAACACAGCTGTGTCCTCCTTTTCCTGCAGAGAGAGATGCCTGTGAGACATTCCTGGGCAGGAACAGCAAAGGCAGTAATGCTGAAGTCTGGGATTGACTGATTTTTGAGGAGCAGAACAGCCCCATAGCACAATCACTGCCAGCCCTGGCTCTGAAAACAGTGCTGGAGTCCCTCAGAGAGGACAGACCTTACAGGTCTCTGCCTTCTTGTTGGTTTATATTTTAACAGCTCTCTCACTGTTGGCAATGACTCTCACTGGAGTCTTTCTGGTTTTCTCCTCCACGTACTTCAAGATATTTTATGGTGAGAGGAATAGTGGTAAATAAAGTTAGAAGAGGCTGAGCTGTGAGTATGGGCAGTCATTCAGCAATAACACACTTCGAATTAATGTGCTCTGTGCACACTCTTCCAGGCATTATTTGCCTTTAATATGGGTAATATTGTCCCTGTTACCCCCTGTCAAATGTTTGAAGAGCAACAGAGGCAGGTGAAAAATACATGGAGAACGTAGTCCAGCTTTAGGGATTAATTTAATACCCAATTAAAAGGCTTTTAAAAGACATCTGTCCAAAACACCCTGATAAAACCTTTCTCTCATTGTTTATATTGGAAAATGCAACTGGGCCCTTTTTCCAGTGAAGTGGGATATTTCTCTTTGACATCAAGCAGTTTATCTTGCCATGCTCTATGATATATTGCAGTCATTGATTCTGGACGCCTTTGCAAATAATTTTCAAAGTCTAAGGTTTTAAAAATCCAATACTTCATGGTACTACCTGTTTAACAGCTGTTCTTGTACATCTCCAATGCTTATTTTTTTCTGCACTGTTTTCCCTCAGCTGTTGACCAGCATTCTTTGCTATTCCTCACATTCTATTTCCTAGAACTAAAATCCATTATGGCCTCATATCTGCTTGATAAGGCTGCTCCAGGACAGACAGGTTTCTACAGCTTTCAGAAACATTGATCCTTCTTTTCACCATAGAATTCGACTCATCTGCTCTCTGTGGAGACAACTGATTAGAGATTTTTAATGACTTTTTTTTATGCTGAGTAAATGTGAACTTCCTGCTCTTTACATGTGGAAGCTGCTCTTCCAGCACTGCACAATGTTCACTTCTCCAGCTGAAGAAGGGACTTGGCACCTTTGGAAGATTTAAGTGTGTCCTGGGTTACCGTGTATTCTGTTACCATCTTCATGAGCTGTTGAAACCAGGTGTAGCAATATTCCCTGCCTCCTCCCTCTGGACTGTCTCCTGTTAATGGGCCCATCAATGCCCTGCTGCATGACTCATAGATGACTTGCTGCTGGACTATCT
>WEIT01009506.1:5637-24244 GCA_013389985.1 Dryoscopus gambensis | reverse complement strand
TCACCCCTTTACTCCGGAGCACGCCTTGAGCACCACCTATCTTGTCGCGTCCCGCTCGCGGAACTAGCCGGGGACTGCGTCAGATTTGCGAGTGGCCACGGCAGCTGCTCACTAAATATCTTGTAGTACTCATTCCACAGAGCATTCTCAGTGATGATCATTCCCAAGGACTGGAGAGTTCTGTGAAGGAAATTTCTCTGAATAAATATTTCATATTGGCCAAATAGATCAGGAGGAACATTTGATTCCTTCCTCTGCTGTCAAATATTTGCTCTCCTACCTTCCTTGCTGGGCTTTAACCATTTGCAGGCCGGGTGATGGCATTATTTGGGTTAAAAGGGATCATCAGGGCATGGGAAGAATGAGAGCAACAGGGAGAGAAGAAAACAAAAGTTGCAAGGAAAATAATTTCATTCCTGGTTTCATGGATATGCTCAGCTTTTAAGTATTCTGAGATTATATGAGGCAAATTGCCTAATTCAGGCTATAAAGAAAGTTCAAAATGCATATGGATTTTAAGGCATTATAAAGGAATTCTTGGACAGTTCCCTGGGGCTCAGTGTAATTGTGGTGGCTTTCTATTAATTCTGTGCAAGAGTTGTAAAATAATAACTTGGGGCAAGGATTGGTGCTATTTGGTATTCATTTCTGCTTCTGTATCAGCTCTTAGGGACTCTCCTGAAAAATTTAGCAGAACATTTCTTGCTAGTTTGTACTTTAACTGTTGTATTAAAATGATTTTCCCCCTCACTTTTTTTTTTAACTTCCAAAGAAAGCAAATCTCAAGTACAAAGCTCTGTCGTGATACCTCATCTCTTTCCATCACCATAAAGGTTCTATGGAAAGAGAACAGAAAACAACAATAATGCAGTTTTATCCTTACCAATGTTCCCTACAACGTGACAGAGCCTCTGAGAATGGAAATGCAAAATGTGACAAAAATACAGACTGTTATCCCTGCTGGCAAAAAAAGAGAACAGCCTTGGAACAACCTCTGCCTCAGTGTTCCCTCAGTCTCCCTCTTGGTGTGTGGTGTGATGTGAATCTCAGGTCCAGGGGTTTGCTTAGCGCAGAAACATCCAGAAAGAAAATCTTTATGGAGGAGAAGGGGCAGAGAGCAGTGCTTGGCAACTTCAGCAGGGTGTTCTATAGAGAGAAAATAAAGAGCAGTGGAGGGAAGGGGATTGATTTCTCCCAGGGCTGTGCAAAGATGTGAACAGAGGGAAGAGAGGAGCGCAGCCCTTGGGTGAAGCAGGAAGGCAAATCATAATTCTGTTATATTGGTACCATGATCAAACCATTTCTCCAGGCCTTTGAAACCCTCTCAGGCCTTGAATGCTCTTCTTCATTTTCTCAGTTCCAAGAAAAAGGTCCTGCAGTCCAAACCAGAGGCTCGCCCTACTCCATATATCTCATTTTATTCTGCACCAGCTTTTAAATAAGCACTGTGGTACATTCACTAAGAATTTTATTTACACCTTGCAATGCTGTGTATGATTTATTACAAATATTTTAAAATGCCATGAAATGACCTGAACATTTCATAAAAGCCTCGCATGAAGTATGAACAAATCCTCACACAAAGCAGCAGTAAACCCCTTCAGGCATCATTCTGTCTCAAAGAAGTCAGATAAAATAATTGGCAGGTGTCCTGGGTTACAGTGTATTCTGTTACCATCTTCATGAGCTGTTGAAACCAGGTGTAGCAATGTTCCCTGCCCTGCCTCCCTCCGGACTATCTCCTGTTAATGGGCCCATCAAGGCCACGACTCACCATCCCATTGTGAGATGCTCCTCCCAGGGGGAAGGAGCCAAGCATTCCCACCTGGATGTAACCTGGGGTTTGGAACAGCACAGGCAGCCTGTTCCACTGGCTTCCCAGAGGAAGACCAGACCCTTCTACAGAGTCACTGCGCCAACAGAATCATCACTCCAGGAGGACTGCAGCCACCATTTGATTGGACTGGTGCCAACCCCCTGACGGTCAGGGGGTCAGGTTGTATTCTGACTCTGGCAGCATTGCATTTATTTTATTTTTCCTGTTAAACTGTATTTCTGACTTGAAGTCTCTCACTAGTTTGCTTTCAAACTAGTACAGCAGGACAAACACACGTCCTGAAGGAGCTGCACAGGGTGTTTTTGGGCTTGTGTTCCCAATCAGTTACAAAGTGTTCCGGAGGCCTCTCCTCTGACTGCTCAGAACACTCAGAGGGTCTGATTGCTTTCCCCTAACACTTTTTGGCAATATTCCTTCACCTTGTTTCAGAAGGGTTGTGCAAAGTCCAGCAAGTACCTAATGAACAGGGGAGATATTATTTATCTGCTTACACCTTGATAACAGGTTCCTCCTTTGTTCCATCCTTCAAGACATAATTACACATCCATCCAACACCCAGCAGCACCAGATGGGGTCACAGGATGCTTCTAAGAGTGATACTGAACATCCACAGAGATTAAAGGAGCAAAATAACCATTCCTACAGCAGAGAGCTTCCCTGGGGCCTGGTGTCATTGTCCTTCTGGGCCTTGCTAAGCTGTAATGTTGTGATTTCCTCTGGTACCACCCAGGCTTGGCTGGACCATGGAAAAATTTATATTTATATTTATATTTATATTTATATTTATATTTATATTTATATTTATATTTATATTTATATGGAGCCAGTCCAACAGAGCTCACCTATTACAAAATCATGGAATCCCAGAATGGTTTGGGTTGGAAGGGACTTTAAATCTCATCCAGTGCCACTCCCTGCCACGGGCAGGGACACCTCCCACTGTCCCAGGCTGCTCCCAGCCCCAGTGTCCAGCCTGGCCTTGGGCACTGCCAGGGATCCAGGGGCAGCCCCAGCTGCTCTGGGCACCCTGTGCCAGGGCCTGCCCACCACCCTTGGCACGAGGGTTGGAACTGGATGATCTTTAAGGTCCCTTCCAACAAAAGCAGACAAAGTAACTGGAAACGAGTTTCTGATAGAAACCATTCATGGCCGTGTTCCTGTCTTTCTGTAGTCTCTGGTTAAGCAGAGTGAAATATTTCTCCCTTTTGAGTCAATTCATTTAAGCTTCCATAGACGTTGGAGCTGATAAATTTCGGGTAAGAGGCAGTGGTCTTCTAGGATTTCACCCTAAATGGCCTCCAGATTTTGTCCACAAATGGATTATCCAGCCTGAGTCTCAGCTACAAAAACTTACAGCTATTATTCCCTTACCTAGATCCCAAAGTATGGCAAAAATACAAACTATTTCTTGTTGGGCACATATTTAAGATAACACAAACCTCTCACAAACCAGAGAAATCAACTGAAAGCTTTCCAGATACATCTCTGGGCATAATTCCTGTTGGATGAAAGTGGCACAGGCAACAATCCTGCATAATTGCCCTGGATTTAGAGTGACCTTCTGTAAGCTTGTAAAGGAACACATGAATCAAGTAAATTAGCCACTTATTAAATGCACAATTAGTTACATTCTATTTAAAAAAACCCCTCAGGCTCACAAAGTCAAACATAGAACAGGTTCTTTGCTGGATTTAAGCCCAAATAGATGTGATTTAAGCAGTGCATGAAGAAAATAGCAGCCCTTGTTCTGGGGATTCCTATTTTCTTTTGGGGTTTTTTTTAGGAGTGGAATGATTTATGATGAATTTGGGAGTGAGGACAGGGCTGAATGAGATCCCTGGATGCAAGCACTGCGTTCTGGGTTTGTGGCTTTATGAGAGGGAGGGGGACAGATGGGAAAAGAAAGTGGTTGAACTTCCTATTTGTACTCACTCATCGACTCTGTCAATTTGGCCATCTCTGTTTCTCTTTGGGGCTTCTCCTGGGGGAACAGACAAAATGAAAAACAAATATATATATATATGTAATATAGAAATAGAAATACACCTGAGTGCAAGGGGCAATGTGAGGCGAGGACACGAATCCATTATATATTTCTATTTTATTTAGGGATTCTACTTCGCTCCTAAATAGCCTGAACTTCTGTGGTCCATTTATTTTTTCTTTTCATTTCTCAGTTTTTCCTACTGTGAAGTGTGAAGCTTGTATTTATCTGAGTGTATCTAGCTGGAGAAATTGAAATTATTCAATCAAAGTGATAACGGAGGAGGAAACCCTCCTCTGTTTTTTACTCTCTGCTAAAATACACAAGTGTGTTAGGCCTTCCTGACAAAAGAGCAACCCACAAACCACTTACACTGCAGGGAAAAAGGACTTACTTGGAAAGAAATAGATTTTATAGGGGAGCTGGAGTGTGTGGTGTGGCACTGGGCTGACACTGAGTTCAGCTGAGATACTTGAGGGACTCCCAGTCAAACCTGCTAGTCTTTGTCTCTTGTTCTTTGCATTATTTTTTTTACTTTATTTATTTTTTTTTTTAATTTAAGGCTTGTAGCTGAAACCAAGACAGAAGCTTGGTCAATCAAGAGCCCTTGATTTTGGTGAAAATCCAATGTCCCAATGCCAGAGCAGTGGAGGCTGGGCCCAATCTCCTGATTTCAGACACAAAGTTTGAGCTGAATGAAAACTGCAAAGCCCTGGAAACTCCAATTGAGTGGTTTTGAGAGGATGTGGTGGGGCTGTTGTCACCCCTCTGATCCCTTTGGTGACTGACCCCCACCTCTCCACCCCTGCACCGTGTAGAGGTTGTCAGAGTGGCTCTCCTGGGCCACGGGTGAACAGATCTCAGCTCTTTTTTCCCCCAAAAAACCTCAGTAAGGGAGAAAATTTACACCAAAATATAACTTTAATGGGCAGAAACACAAACAGATGCTCCTTATCTCAGCTCTGGGACAAGGCGCAGGTTTTTGGGCAGGGTGACCTTCAGTAGCTGCTGGAATGGCTGGGGACAGGAGTCAGCACAGTGCCATCTCTCCCTGACTGGGGCTGTGCTAAAAACAGCACTGGGGAGAGCCACAGGCTGAGAATGGTCTCTGCCAGGTGTTATTTGGGAGGAAAATGTGGTTTTCCAAGGCCCTTTGGCTGAGACATGAGCAGACCCTGCTGCAGGAGTGCCAGGCTTCTCAAGGGATACCCCTCTGCTTCATCGAAGAGCAGGATCATTTCATAACTCCAGAGAAGCTGAAGTCTGTCCTCCTCTGCCTTAGAATCCCAGGATCCCTGAGGCTGGAAAAGCCCTCCCAGCCCAGCCAGGCCCAGCTGTGCCCGATGCCCACCTTGTCCCCAGCCCAGAGCACTGAGTGCCACCTCCAGGCACTCCTTGGGCACCTGCAGGGACGGGCACTCCAAACCTCCCTGGGCAGCTCTTTCCAAGGCCTGAGCTCCCTTCCCAGGAGGAAATTGCTCCGGGTGTCCAAGCCGAGCCGCCCCTGGCCCAGCCTGAGGCCGTTCCCTCTCCTCCTGTCCCTGTTCCCTGCGAGCAGAGCCCGATCCCCCCGGCTGCCCCCTCCTGTCAGGGACTTGTGCAGAGCCACAAGGGGCCCCCTGAGCCTCCTCTGCTCCAGGCTGAGCCCCTTTCCCAGCTCCCTCAGCTGCTCCTCACAGGAGTTACTCTCTTATTAAATGTCTTATCCCAATACTGGCTTTTATCTGATGCAAAACCCTAAAGAAATATTATCTATACCAAATAAGCCACTACTTGCACTTCAAAAAGTCAGCCCTCTACTGAAAAAGGAGCTCAAATGTCACAGTAATGGGAACCACTGGCATTCATGAAGCAAGCAGATAATGCTTCAGAAGTGCATTCATCCACCCCTCAGAGCACTTCATATTAAAAGAAAGGTTTAAGGTTATGCCCTGGATCTGAGTGAGGACAATGCCCTAAGCCACGCTGATAATGGAGCATCCAGCATCAGATTCATGCTTTGCTATGAAAGGAGAAAAAGGAAGGAATAAAGAAAGAAGTAGCACAAGAGTGTCAGGTTTTTTTACAAAAAAAAATAAGGTCCTCTATGGCAGTTTTTTTGCATGGCATTAATCATCAAAGGAAAGCACAGCGCTCTGAAAACCATCAGGAATTTGTGTCCGTGGTGATTTATAATGCGACCTTAAAACACCTCCTTCCGCTACAGAACTCAGAGTTTATCAGGAGTGAACAGTTGGGAAAGATCAATTTGAGCCCTGGACTTGGAGGGCTGGATTTATTAGACTAATAACAAATTGGTATTTTAAATATTATTACTTTGCTCTTGCTTATTATTAAATACTTTTTACTAATGATGAAGCCTGTCATGACAAAGGAGACTTGAATGGCATTTCATTTTAAAGTGAAAATATTAAATATAATATACAAGGACAAATTTATAAGTTTTTGAGTTTGTTTTACTTTTCTTAAAAGACATGCCCAGGACTACTGAAGTTCTGGTTTTCCTTCTTTAGTAGCTAAAGGTGTGTTTGTGTGCATGTCATTTCTGAATATTAAAATTTTTTTTAAAATTACATCTTATTTCCATTTTTATTGAAAAAATTTTTATTGAAAAAATTAACCTTTGGTACTGTTATCAATGAACTTAAGACTCTGTGAAATGATTATGTCAAATTTTGTCCTTTTCCCTCTCTCTAATGATCACTAGGATGTGCATTCATACACCCAGGAAGGTCTGGAAATCAGGAAAATTTTTCCACTCATCTGTTTCTTCAAAATGGAGTATTTTAAAGGAGCTAGAATACCTCTAAGAAATTTGTTTTTTGGTGGCATATATAAAAGGAATTCCATCCTCTCTGACAGAATGAGTTCTATCAGATTAACTTGGGGGAGAATCAAACATTAAAACATACTTTTGTTCCTGATTTTAGCAGATGCGAGTTTGAATACAGACTGACAGCAGAGTGAGATTTGCTGCCTTCAAAAAATCCAAAATACAACCCACAAAACAAAACAACCAAAAAAAGCAAACAACAAAACGAAACAAGAAAAAAAAGAAAGCAAACAACACCGTGTTTCATTTCAGGACAGGAGTTGCCTTCAAGGGCTGACTGTGATTGTATTTCCTCTGGAGATTACTGGGTAAACAAGAATTGCCACCTCAGAACACAGCAAGAGAAGCAGGACTCATTTTTCATCTCTCCTAACACAGTGATGCTCATATTTCGGGGTTTTTTGTAGCTCTGTTGTCAGCATGGAATGATTTCTGCAGGGAATTTTGAATCCATGGGCTCTTGCTGCCAGTGCCTGTTCTGAGGTGAAGACCCCAAATCTTCCACAACCTCAGAGGAGCAGCAGATCCTGTTGTGTGTGGATGTCTTGCATGGTTCCTGCCTTCCTGGGTGCCTAAAAAGCAACAAATCCTGCTTCTCATACTTGAAATGATGTGCACTTTACAAAGTGCCAGCAATAGGCGATGTTGTGATGCAAGAAGGGATGTGTGAAATGTAAATTGTTAAGCGCATGAGAACTTCCACAAGCAAAAAGGGCCATTTAAAATGCTGCTTTGTGCTTTTTGCATTGTTTGGGAGGTCTTTCATTCAGCTGAGAGTGCAAGAAAGAAGATGCAAACTCTCCTTTTCTAATGGAGTTGTTTTCTTTTTTTTTTAGAAGGTATTTCCTTTCTATCAACTTCCTTCAGACAAGAGAGCAGTCCTACAATACCTGAGGCTGTGATGCCCTACCTTGCACTGAATTTAATCTCAAATTATTATCACGCTGTTGCAACATTCATGGGTTTAAAGGGACAACACAGAAAATGTGGCCTTCACCTCACTCTTTCCCTTCTCAGCCAAAGAAAATCAGGCCCTTTTGGATAAAACTCTCCTTGTTTGACATCCTGTGCTGCACAGCCTGCCATGCTTCTGTCAGAGAGGCACAAGAAGACAGTAGGAGTGCCAACCAGGCAGCACAGAAATAACATTTCCAATGTCAAGCATGAGAAGATTGGATCAAATTCCAGATGGGAATCAAAACGTTGAGTTCCTAGGTCACTTGTCTTGTAATGAAAAATTCTTGGACAAGGCAGCGTATGAACTTTTTGTGATTTTTCTAATGGAAGGACAAGGGCACATCCTGAAACTCCCTCTCCAGTGGCCGTTGGCTTCAGCTGGCACTAATTAATGAGGTCATTGTATTTATTGTCACAGGATCACAGGATGGGGCAGGTTGGAAGTGACCACAGTGGGATATCTAGCGCCACCTCCTTCTCCAGCAGGGCCATCCCGGAGCACAGGGTTGTGAGGGAGGCTCCACAGCCTCTCTGGGCTCTGTTCAGGGCTGGGCCCTGCCCAGGGCAGAAGTTGTGCCCCCTGTGCAGGGAATTGCTGGGCTCAGGCCCTGCCCAGGGCAGAAGTTGTGCCCCCTGTGCAGGGAATTGCTGGGCTCAGCCCCTGCCCGTCCCTCTGGTGCCACTGCTGGGCCCCGGAGCAGAGCCCGGGCCCTGCCCGGAGCCCTCCCTGCAGCCAGGGACACCCAGGGCTGAGGGCCCCTCTCCCTGGGGCTCCTCTTGAGGCTGAGCAGCCCCAGCTCCCTCAGCCTTTCCTGGGCACGGAGATGCTCCGGGCCCTTGCTCAGCCCCGCAGCCTCCGCTGGCCCCGCTCCAGGAGCTCCCTGGCCCTGCTGGGCTGAGGAGCCAGAGCTGGACACGGCAGCCCAGAGGTGCCCCCAGGGCTGGGCAGAGGGGCAGGATCACCCCTGACCTGCTGGGAATGCTCTTCCTGATGCCCCTTAGGATCCCATGGGCCTTTCTGTCCCCCAGGACACTCTGCTGGCTCAAGGACAGCTCGGTGTCCCTCAGGACTCCCACATCCTTCTCCAGCAGGTCACCCCCAGCCTGTGCTGCTGCCTGGGATTGTTCTTTCCCCAGGACCTGACTTTGCCCTGGTTGAATTTCAGACAGTTCTTCTCTGCCCATCTCTCCAACCTGTCAAGGTCCCTCTGAAAGGCTGCACAGCCCTCAGGGGAGGTTTTTTTATGTTTCCTGCATGGCTAAAGCATCTCTCGTTCTTTTGTCAGCTCACACATGCAGGGGTTCACCAACATACTGGGAATCTGCTGAAGTAATGCAGAACTCTGGCTGAAATTTCTAACAGTATTTCATCAGCTGTGGATCAGAACTCACATCCATTATATCCATTACACATCATTTTATGAAGCTTTCTCACTTTTGAAGTAGCAAATCCCTGGTAATTCAATTGACACATCCTTGAAGGCAGTAGCTCCTCAGTCACTAAGTACAAATTCAATGAGCAAGAAGCAAAGAAGAACCTTTTTGGAAATTTTAGCTCAGGGTAATCTGTCTTGGGATATCTTCAATTACTTTTCAAACGACACGAAAACGGTTTCATGTTCGAAACATTATTAAGTGGGAATAATAGAATTTAATTTTATGGAGTGTCTTTCCTGCTTGTGACATCTCCAAACGCTTTGCAGTAATGAATTAGACACAGGTTCTGGGGCGATGGTGTGTAGGCAAATGCAGCTCTCATTACGTGCTATTCATTCCAGCAATAGCCTACACTCAGCTCTCAAAGGCAGGGATTATTTTAGGTGGGGAGGGATTGTTGGAAGGAGCTGGAGTTCTTCCTTTGGAAAAACGCCGTAGGAACTTCCATTTCTATCTGCACATGTATCCAACAGAGGGAAAAAAAATAGCTTAATAGCCCATCTTTAGGGCTTTTAACATTGAGATATGCTGTGTTATTGCATTATTTTACTATTACTAGAATTCAGGCTTTATGCAAGGCCTGCCTAAGCTTGTGGGAGTTGCTTTTCCTGCCTCCCTGTTCCAAAAGAAGAAATAATGGATATCTTGTTTATTTTTCCTTGCCTATCCCAAGAAAGGAGGTTGGTCCCAACTGCCTTTTTTTCTGGCTTTCCAGAATTAAATGTTGGGACAGGGCCTAGAAAGACTATTTTTGTGCAGGGCCCAGCACTGTGTGATCCCCAGCAAAGTGGCTTCATCCTCAACCTTAAAGCTGAGCACTAATCTGCACTGCCTTGCAGTGATCCCAGCACTTGAATGGCTGAGAACGCGTTTTATAGGAATATTCTTCTCTTGGCACAAGAGGTGATTTCAATTTGCATCAGCTGGAATGAGCTTAAAATACAATATTTGAATAGATGGAGTGAGCAGAGTTCAAGGAGGGAGTGCCTTAGCTGGGTTCACTGGAGTTATGGAGCAGCAGGGGTGACTTGGGCTCATTAATGTGTTCAGACCTCCTAAAACACTTTCAGGAGCTCTAAGATGTCTTACATGGAGGAAATTTGCATTAGCAGCAGGAGGAACCAAATTTATTTCCCTGGGTTCTAGAATCGAGGGGTTTTTTTTACATTTCTCATAATTTTTAGTGAACTTACTCATCATTCACACTTGGTCTGTGAAATATGTATGGAAAAATTTCTGGTTTTTTCCAGGCAGAAAATCAAGCGGCAGTTCTAGAGGAGCTTGTCAGGTCCCCTCAGACTCAGGGGACAAAGCTCACAGAATTGTGGGTTCAACCCATTGCACATGCAGTGTCATTCTGTAAGGAGGAGGAACAAATATCCACATCTTGAACAGTGGGGATGGTGGTTCGGAGTGTGGGAAATCCTTTTAGGAGCAGAATCAGCAGATAAATGTTACTGACTGCTGTGCAGGACATTGGAAGAGTTTTTAATGCACTTGTATCTAGCAGACCATAAATAAATAAAATATAATTTGAAGGAGATAAGGAGAAAAAAAAAGAGCATTTGCAGGAGGGAGAATATTCATATCTATGAAAAAATAAAAGACACAGAGACAGACTTTATGGGCTTGACATTTGAAGTAAGATCTAAGCTGTAGCGAGTCTCAGGTTTTCAGTTTTACTTAACCTGAAGAACTTGGCAATTTTAGACTATAAAAATCTATTGCAGAGAACATGAAACTGAAAACTTATTAAAAAATCCTGCCTTTGGCAGCAAAACATCAGAGCTGCAGGATTTGAGTATCCTTAGCTTACGGTGGTGCCAGGGTCAGGAGATGCAGATTATTTAGGCAACAATTCTGGTTTAGGTTAATAAAATAAATAAATCTGGGTATCTACAAACCAAAGTGGGAGCAAAGCAATGTTGTGGTGTGATTACATGATTAAAGGCAGGTATATTTTCTTAGTTCCTCTGCTCTAGGAGGTGAATTATAACAGCTGAATTTTCCTCTCCCACCACAAAGATCCCACAGAGAGTCAAAGGATTGATTTGATTCCTTCAGATCCCAGTAAAAATACATCTATTCCAAGACAATGAGTTGGGCTGCCTGAACACCAGGAGAGCTTCCACTCCCGTGTTTCAGAGCCAACAAGCTGCACGTTCTGCCTGCTTTTGAGAAGCTCAGCTTGGGTGTTCTGCCAAATTATGGATGCAGGTAATTGCAGTGGAGGATTTCAGTCTTACACCCAGCATTTCCTGCCCGCACTGTGAAATCAAGCAAGTGTAAGTTCACACTGGAAATCAAGGAGAATATCCTGGCAACAAAGTGAGGCAGGGATGCTGCGCTGAGAAGGTTTGAAAGCTTTTTACTTAGGCTTGGACAAACCAGCATAAATTACATCTCAGCAAAAGGTCTTCGAGGCAGAGTGGATAATCTTAAATATGCTCTGCCACGGAAATCTGCAGGCTGCAGGTGGGGTGGCTGTGTGCAGTTAATGCTTGGGGAAAAGCTCTATTTTCAGTGGAAATGTTCTTACCAATTCCGAGACCTCCGCATCAAGCTCTTAAGAAACTGCTGTTTTTCTTTTCTAGGGCATAAATCATGAATATATTCTGAATTGTAATAGGAGAAGTGTAAGTTACCTTGAGACAACAGCAGCTACTCTGTTTAAAAAAAAAATGATAGAAACCCAAAAGAGGAGATTCGCTGTAGAAAAGAGACTTAAAAATGCTTATCCAATCTTTTTAGCTGTTAATAATGCATATGCAGGGTTTTTCATGGGCTCGCTGCTTCTGTGCCCCCCAAAGGGAAAATCCCAACTGGTTGGTTGTATTCTTGTAGCATTAAAATCCAGATTTCAATAAGAATCACTTTAAGAATATTTACTGAGGATTTCCTATGACAAATATAAGTAGAAGCATTGCCTGAACTAATCGAGAAACCATTATTTAAACTATTTAAGAGACTAATGAGCTAATAAAAGATGTTTTGTTTATTGCTTGCCTTGATGCATTATAAAAATAACTCATAACTGCACAGAGCGGATCAAACATCTCAAACCTGAACCTATTTCCTCGGGTACCTTGTGAGACTTAAATGATGAACACAGAACAAGGGGAACTGACATTTTCCTTTGTTTTGTGCTGTGATCATGTTCCCTCAATGAAAGTTCTTAAACAAGAACTGTCTGCAGTGTCAGGTTTTTCTCCGATTGAATAATACCAAAGTGTCTCACACAGTTTCCAGTTTTAGCAGCCTTTTGTTGTTAAATCTATCTCAAAAAAAGAAAAAAAAGAAAAAAAAAAATCTTCAAAAGCGATGAGATGTTGGAAAAGAACAAGTAATGTGTCAGATGAATGCAAAAATGCTAATAATGATAATACCTCCCCGGCCTACTGAAAAATACCTGAAAATACCTCCCATTTACTACTCCCTGAGAGAAAATTGAATTTTTGGTTGCTTGCACAGACCTTTTTGGGCCAAACTGAAAAAGTAATAAAAAAGAGAAATGCTGAGGTAAAGCAGCTTTTGGTTTACCTTCACCATTAACTTTTCCGAGCTAATGAAGGCAATAACAGGAGCTGCAGCAGAAACAAGCAGTCCAAGTGTGGATATTTGGACATTGCCTTGGGGTTTGTGTCCCTGAGAATTTGAATGCAGGGTCTAAGCAGGTTTTTTGGATTCCCTGCAGCACCAGCAGAGGGAAACCAGCACCTCCACAGGGGAATTATCCAGGTAAGCATAGGGATCACTGGGGGAAGTGCTCAGCTCATTAAGGATGGAGCTGACCCGATTAAATGTGACTCAATTTGTGTTAAATGGGTAAGACAGGGGGTGTGAGGCCACCTCTCTCCGAAATCCCGGAGTTATTGTGCTCCTTGTGCCGTGCCAAAGGTTTGCTTCTCCCCCTCACCTCCCGTTCTCCTCTCCCCCACCTTCTGTCTCTTCATTTCCTTCTCTCATATCTTATCCAGCCCATCACCTTTCCTAAAACAGTCTCCCTTTCCTTTTCTCTCCATCTAACTTTATCCCTCACCTCTCCCCTGCCTCTCTTCACACTCTCCCACACTTCCCGAGGGAGGGGGTGTGGAAGGAGCGTGCGGCTCGGAGCTGTCACAGGGCGCATCCTCCCGCTCTGCCCCCGGTCCCACACGTGGGATAATCTTCCCTAAACAGCCTGTACAGCCCCGGGCCAGGGGCTCCGCTGCCTGAACCCCCTGGCTCTGTCACAGCGTCACCTCCTCACTTCAGACTGTGGAGATATTTTAGTGATTAATGTGTGCAAGAAATTATCTCAGAGTCACAGAGTGGGTTGGGTTGGAAGGGACCTTAAAGATGGTCTCATCCCTCCTCCTGCCATGGCAGGGACACCTCCCACTGTCCCAGGCTGCTCCCAGCCCCAGTGTCCAGCCTGGCCTTGGGCACTGCCAGGGATCCAGGGGCAGCCCCAGCTGCTCTGGGCACCCTGTGCCAGGGCCTGCCCACCCTGCCAGGGAACAATTCCTGCCCAAGATCCCACCCAGCCCTGCCCTCTGGCACTGGGAAGCCATTCCCTGGCTCCTGGCCCTGCAGCCCTTGGGAATTGTCTCTCTCCATGGTTCCTGGGGCTCCTTCAGGCCCTGCAAGGCCACAGTGAGCTCAGCCCAGAGCTTCTCCTCTCCAGGCTGAACAATCCCAGCTCTCGCAGCCTTTCCTCCCAGCAGAGCTGCTCCAGCCCTCTGCTCATCCTGGTGCCTCCTCTGGCCTCTCTGCAGCAGCTCCACGTCCTCCCTGTGCTGGGCCTGGGGCTGGGGCAGCTCTGCAGGTGGGGGCTCACCTGAGTGCTGATATACAGGATATATAATATATTATACCATACATATGGATGTATTACATTGTAAATGACAGAGAAGTGTGAGATGCCCACTAACAAAAAAGCAGAACAGGGTGAAATTCATTGCCCTGTGGCTCTCCTGATGTTCAGGCCAAGCTGACCAAGCTCTGACTGCTCCAGGAGGCTCCTGCTTGCCACCAGCAGAGGATAGAGACAGAATCCACGTTTATTATCCACACGAACCCTGAGGGCTGTTCCCTGCCAGCTCAGCACAGTGAGAGGCTGCCTGGAGATCCCCGAGGAGCCTCAGAAAGCACAATCCCTGTCAACAAGTCAATTATCCTGCAGGAGCCTTGTCCTGGTGCTGTTCCTGCTGCAGCTCTTCACCTCAGCGTGTTTTGTGCTGTGCCGTGCAGACGTGTGGCGTGTAGAAAAAAAAGGGATATATTTTAGGGATATATTTTAACTGGAATTTCCAGACAAGCTCTGGGTGAGTCAGACTAAAGATTTACACGTCGGGCACAGCAAGTCTGTGTGTTCTTCAGGCAGCGCAGCTGATGGCACTTCCACTCTGCAGAATGTGCTCTAGGTACAGTGCCCTGAAATGGAGATGTTTCAAACTGTGCCTACTCGAGTCCTTTCTGAGTTTAAACACCTCCAAAATAAGGGATAATGCCCGTGATTAAAGGTCAGCTCACGGAGCTGGCCACAGCCGCTGCTGCTTTTAATCTTAGTAACTGTTAATAATGATAAAATATTCATAGCTGTAAACTTATAAAAGGAAAAATTACGTGCTCTAATAGAGATAAAGCACTTTATTCCATTACAGACAACAAACAGAGATGGGGGAGGCTTCTGGCAGCTCCTCAGAGAAGCCACCTCTGCAGCTCTCCTGCTACCAAAGCCTTGCCATGCAAACCCAAACCCAAACCCAAACGCAAACCCAAACCCAAACCCAAACCCAACCCCAAACCCAACCCCAAACCCAAACCCAAACCCAAACCCAATACAAGCTCCGTTGTCTCCTGCATTTTAAAATGATGAGGAAACCCAATATTACTCAGAATTACAAGTCTATTTCCTGAGAGCTGGTTTGTGAAATTTTAATCAAGAGTAAATGTAGTCAGGAGAAGTATTTAATTCATTTCTCAATTTAAAAAAATCCTTCTTATTTCCTATTGTAATGCCATCTTTTCTCCTCCCCAAATTCTAGGATATATTTTAAATTTATTCAGGGCATATTTATTCAGGTTAATAAAAAGATAACACCTGACAGATCTCGTGCTGTCCTATGCACATAAGTGTTCTACCACTCTGCAGACTGGGTGTGATGCACAAAATTCTCCTGAGTTTTGCAGCTTGACTTGATTTTAATGTCTGCTGCATAATTCTCAAATGTTTAACACTTCAGAAAACTCTGTGTAATTTAAGGGTAAATTAATCTTTACTCACTGAAAACGGGAGCAAGATTTAGGTAAGATGTTTTGCCATTCCTCGATGTCTTTTAATTAAAATGCCTTCTTGTTTGTTTGGAAAAAAATCAAAGCTCTGCTCCTAGGCATTTGTACTAGAAGAGATCAGTTCAAGACTTTCCTAAGCATTCCATGGAACAGCTAGTTTTGCTTTGCAAAGCCTGGATGTGCAGCTTTATGGACAATTTTTCACCTCTTTCTCTTTTTTTACTGTACATTTCCAGGACAGTTTCGGCTGCAGAACCTGGAGAATGTGATCCAACAAAGGCAGGTACTCTCTGGCTGTGAAATTATATGCAGGCAGAGCTGTTATCCATCTTCGTGGAGCTCTGCTGGATGTGTTCTGGTCACAGGAAGGCTCAGTCAGGGCCAGGGCTTAAAGCTCTTCTGTGGTGGTTAAAAAGCTCCAAACTAAAGTGACTGCCTTGGTTTGCATCCTACTGAAGAGAAATCTCCTTTTCTGAGTTTATTAGTAAAAAGATGTCTTTATTTTTCTGTCCACCCTCTGAACTCATCCCTCATGATGCAATCGCTCAGACCAGGATGATTTTCACTTTGTTAAATTGATTGCTATGTAATTATTAATTTGATGCTGGTATGAAATATGGTTCCAAAAGGTTTCAGAGCAAAAATGTTAAAAGAATAAGATGAGCAACACGAGGATGAGCAGAGAGGTGGAGCAGCTCTGCTGGGAGGAAAGGCTGCGAGAGCTGGGATTGTTCAGCCTGGAGAGGAGAAGCTCTGGGCTGAGCTCACTGTGGCCTTGCAGGGCCTGAAGGAGCCCCAGGAACCATGGAGAGAGACAATTCCCAAGGGCTGCAGGGATAGGAGCCAGGGAATGGCTTCCCAGTGCCAGAGGGCAGGGCTGGGTGGGATATTGGGCAGGAATTGTTCCCTGGCAGGGTGGGCAGGCCCTGGCACAGGGTGCCCAGAGCAGCTGGGGCTGCCCCTGGATCCCTGGCAGTGCCCAAGGCCAGGCTGGACCCTGGGGCTGGGAGCAGCCTGGGGCACTGGGAGGTGTCCCTGCCCGTGACATTTTGGTGTCGCAGCCTTGAGGACCAGCCTCTCGTGAAAGGCTTCATCCAACCCTTCTGAGGCTCTGGTTAAATCCCACCTGTCTTTTCCATACCCTTCCATTCTTGACTGCAACCTGTCCTGGTGAAAAATACAACTCACCTTCAACTTATCTAGAAACTTTATAATTCAGTTTTTAATCTGTATTTCTGTTTCTACTTCTGGACAAAGTTGTCGATGTAACTCCCAGAAAAATAATTTATTGCTGCTTTTTTCCCCTTTTTTCTTCGTCTAAAATGAAAGAAAACAAAACTTTTCCCCTCTCACATTTCCCTGTATTCTAGTTTTTATCAAAATTGTTCATTTAAAATTTGGTGTTGCTCTTCATTGCGCCCATGGTCACCACCACTTTGTGACTTTCACATAATTCCTTCTTGGCCGTTTGTACCCTAAAATTACGACGAGAATCCAAATTTTCCAAGCTTCCAAAAGTTTCCTGATCCCAAGAATGGTGCTGATTTCTTTAGAAATCAGGCCCTGTGTGTTTTAATAGAATCATTATCCCTGTGTGTTGTCCCAACAACCAGACCCTTGCAGTGATTTGGATCCAAATGGAAAACCACATCCCAAATTACAATAAACGTGGGGACACGCAATTACCATCCCAGAAGGCACTCCAGTTTCCACGCTCATTTAGCCATGTTTTCCCCAGCTGAGCCTGCCAGCCAGGGCATTAATTAATGTTTTTCTATTGTGGACACCTGCCCATTAGGAGCTACCAATTCTTTGTCTACAAAGAAAGCGGTCAGAGGGTAATTTCCTTTTGTTTCCTGCTGCTCAGGTCTCTGAGAGACAAATTTTTCATTATCAGACAGGAATGAGACCTCCAGCACCTCTGGATAATTTTAAATTTTCTACTTAGGAATGGGTCCTTTGCTTGGTTTTTGAGGGTTTTTTGTTGTTGTTGTTGGGCTTTTTTTGGTCTCTAGCTCTCCTTTTCCACAAGGTCACCTCATTTCCAAAATCACTTCTTTTGTGATTTTAGGGGAATTTTAGATTCAAGGAGACAGAAATTATTGACATATTACTAAACTGGCCCAGAAAATTACTTTGGCATGCTCAAACACATTATTAACAGTAGTTAACAACTAACTACTGGGTTTATCACATCTCACTCCAGAAAATGTGCAGAGAACATTTAACCCCAGAACTTTGCAATTAACTTAGAATTCCTTGATGGGGAAAAAAAAAACACCCCACAGCACCTTTTTAGTGAATAAAATCTGTCCTTAAGATCCTTCAATGAATTCTTCAGCACATCCTTTATTATGATGATTTTAAGTCCTTTTTTCATTGTGCCTGGCACGATGCAGCACATTCCTTATTACAGATGTTATAGGCATAAAATCTCCAATTTTGCAAGACCTGGTGGCCATCTGAGCTAGGTTAGAGAAGTTTTAAATGAAGAATTTTGATAAAACCATTGCCCCTGCCCTGTGCCTCTCTGGCCTCTTTCTTGGTAGATGCACAGGCAAAATCCAGCTTTCTCTGTGTTTGGATTGCCCATCACGATTTAAATCTGATTTCTTTGGTGGTCTCAGAATCCAAAGGTCTCTGATCTACAGGATGTTTTGGATTTGAAATTTACAGCTTTTCCCTTACTTCTGCTTCTTGTTGTTGCTGAAGTGAGCCCAAATTGTGGACTTTTTCTCATGACAGAGCCACATTGAGGGGGACTTTGTGCCACAGGAGATGAGTGGGGCTGCTCCACGTGGGAAGAAGCATCAGAATTTGGCTTTCTGTACTCAGCAGTGCCCAGCACCCTCTGGGGGAAGAACCTTTCCTGCTCTCCAGGCTGAGCCTGCCCTGGCCCAGCTCCGGCTGCTCCCCGGGTGCTGTCCCTGCTCACTGCAGGAGAGGCTTTTGTCCAAGTGGCCATTGCTGAAGTGGCCTGGTGCTTTCACAGAGGGCTCAGAGAGGATCAGAGGAGAAAGAACATAAAAGCTGTCTCTGTAATGCAGTAAACTCCAGGCCAGATTATTTAATAGAATCCCTGAATCATTGAGGTTGGAAAAGCCCTCCCAGCCCATGGGGAAGCTGCTCCACCAGGTGCTTGCATACAGGGGGGACCCATGGTGGGGGGACTCAGGGGGAGACAATTTTCCACTGAGGGAGCTGGGAAAGGGGCTCAGCCTGGAGGCTCAGGGGGGACCTCACTGCTCCCCACAACTCCCTGACAGGAGGGGCACTGAGGGGG
>WEIT01009505.1:103337-131119 GCA_013389985.1 Dryoscopus gambensis | reverse complement strand
ATGCTTTGGAGCTAAACCATTTCCTTGACCCTGCTGCTGGGATATGTATCCATACCTTCAGTTCAAGCTGCAGGATTGTGGCCAGTGCAACATTCCCACTGCACAAGGAGACAGATTGCTGAAGGCCAGTCTTACAATAAGAGCCAAAGGGCTTTTGTCTATAGTACACAAAAATAAAGAATCACCGTCTTTCTTCTCGCTTCTCTGTGCCTGCATCCCTCTGTCCCTCCCTAAGGTCTGGAGAGTTGGGCCATGCAGGTGAAGGCAAGCTGCTGTGAGCCTCACACACTGTGGTGAAGGTGTTGGTGATGGGGACCAAACTGGTGCTGGTTCCTTGTCCAGACTCCTCTGCTTTCTATCTCTATATACCCACTCACCAGAAATAGTCACTCTTCATACTATTAAAATACAGAAGGAAAGCTGTGAAAAGACTTTGTGAATTAGCTAGCAAACTATGTAAAAATGGGAAGGAGGCTTTTGTTTCCTATACTTGGCCAATCGGGCAAGTATACTCTTGTTCAGACCCGCAGGCTAGGAAATGTTGTCTTGCCTTCTGGTGCTGGCATGTTTCTATACCCTTTCATATATCCATATAAATATACTTTGTGCATTGTTTACTATGGAGCTAGTATCGATGGAGAAAAACGCTTTGAGGTAAAACTATTTGTAATTCTCTATTAGTGTGTACATTTTTTAAATATGCACCATTTGTTTACCTCAATTAATTTAATGGAATGGACCAATAAATGTATTTAAAGATAACTACTTAGAATAAAGTTTCATTTTTTTGCAATCTTCACTGTTGAAATTACGTGTGTGCTTATTTTGCTGAGTAGCTGACTATCTTACTGCAGAAATACCCTTCCCCTAAAATCTTGTTCCACAGTTGATCTAAGTAGAAGTCATCTGACCTGCTGCTGCATCACTTCTGGTACTGAAAGTGAAGGAGCTAAGGAAAGGTTGTGTGTGTATGTGGGGGACAGGGTGGCAGCAACTTCCTCAGAGCAAGGCATTATGTAATGATGAACCAACTTCTGCTTGCGATACCTCTGGCTTGAACTGAAACTGCCTGATTTGCCTCCAGATTATTTCAGTTATTTAAGGGCTTTTAACTTCCCTTTACTTAGTCCAGGACCTTGGCAGCCACTTAATCCTTCTTAGTTTAATTAGCATGTAAGCAGACACATCCTTGTGAGACATGCCAGACTTTTTGACGCATGTTTGGATTTATGTGATACCATCTCGTGCTAGTTGCTGTATGAGGTTGTATTGCTGTATTGTATGAGGTTCCTTTCCAACCCAGATTAAAGCTGAGGTAACATGGTGACTATTACATGGTATCAGTGTCCTTACACCTCCATAAAGCCTGTAGGAGCTGTGTGCTGCACTTACCTGTTCTTAACCTGTTACAAGAGCAGCACATCGTGGTGGTGTGAGCTGAAACACCAGCATTAGCTCTTGAGTCTTAGTCCTCGCATGAGTTCTGTTGAAGTGCTGTCCGGGGACAGTGGGACAATTTCCCAGAAGTCAGGGTCATGAGCATGTGTTCAGGGATGTTTCTTTGTAGGGATTACTAAAATTCTGTTAATCTTACATATTTTTACAGTTGTATTTTTCTGTTTAATGGCCTTTTATGTAACATTAATTGGCTGGGCTGATAACATCTTCTGTAGCAGGTGGAGAGCCAGTGTGTCCTGCTGATGGCCCTGTGCATGTGGCGTGTGGCTTGCAGCCCTGTTTCATCAGCCAAAGTCACAGAACTGCCCTGAGATTTCTGAATGAACAAACAAGAAGAACCTCATGGAAAACCAATCCTCTGCTTTCCTCTTCCACTGTGAACGATGTGCCTAGAAATCCCATTTTCATTTCTAGCCTGTATTCTTGTCCCTCTTTGGTATTACTAACCAGCCTAGCAACAAGCAGAATGCTCTGAGGACTTCTGGTGTGCAATAGCCAATGCGCATACTCTGCAAGATGAGGTGCTGCAGAAATAACACGGCAAACATCTCTTCCTGGGCGAGCCGAGTGGCTGAGAGGTTGTGGCGTGCTGTGAAGTGGGAATACAAATGCTATGCATCCTGTAGCATTGGTAACTGCAGGGACCAATGATAACAACCAAGAGATGCCTCTGTTAGTCAGTCAGAATCTCAAGGGAGCCAGTGGTTGACCGTTGTTTGATGGCCACAAAGCTGTAAAGAACAATACAAATGCAGATAATGAGAGTTAACAAACTACCTTCTCAAACTGCAGTTTGCTCTTTCCACATCTGTATCTTAAACTTTGCTGGGGTGTCTGGAGCTGGCTGAGTGCTAATGGGATTCCTCCCAATGGTCTGCCAGCCTCTCTTGTGTACAAGCAATGACACTGGCACCATTTGTCATCCTTCAGACTTTAATAACCCGTGTTTGTGCTGATAATAGTACTTCTATTGGGAACCTGTATTAAAAAGCATTTGAGTAGCTAGCAGTGACCCCTATTAAAGAGAAGGCTGCGCATAAGAAACAAGTCTTCTGTGTCTTGAAGATTTGAGGAAGAAAGCAGAACCAGGGGAATGATGAGTATGAAGTAGCCTTCCTACTCATCTACACTAGTAGTCCTGAAGACACTGGTTGTCAGATGTATTCACAAGCCCAGAAAGCCTTTGGTGCTCTGGATCAAACAGAGGTGGTGGTGGAGGACCTTTCCTTAGTGTTGCTTTTTCTTCCTCTCCCAGTGGTGCCACTGAAGTCGGTATACATAGTGCTTTTAGACTTTCTACTGCTAGATGTTTTTTAAACTGCAGGAGAGCTAGGCAAGAATTTTGCCTAGAATCAGACATTAGCCTATTCAGTGTGTGCCTTATATCTGAATGAAAATACTGTTGTTGCATGGATTAAATGCTGACATTATCACAGTTCACTTCATACAGAAAGAATCTTGCTGTTTATAGTCATGCAACAAGCTGGAGAGTCTTGGGGACGCTCTAATGGACAAGGTGTAAAAGTAGATGGAGAAGTTGTTTCAGCTTTCTCTCTTCAAATTAAGCTGGTTTTGTTCTTAAAATTTGTTCCTGAAATTGTGCCTCTCAGTCTGTAGTGGTACTGTTGGGCAAAATCAGTGGACCAGAAGAGTAACTATTCCCTTCACTGTGGTAATGGTTTCTCTTTGAAACATCTGAGGGAGACTCAGATTGTTCTTTTCTGTCACAATGGGTAAGTAACATAATGGAATTTTTAAAAAACATTTAACTTTGTGTAGGGTTATTCCTTCATTCTACTTATTATTATTTTCACAGTATCAAACATTTACATTTGTGTGGATGCTTTGTCTCCTGGGATTATTAGCTGTTAAACTGCCAAATACTCTTCCTACAGCAATTCATGTTACGTTAAACAAAAATAAGATTTAAAAAAACCACTAGCGAGATGTTGCAATTTTCCTTCTTTGAATCTCCTTGATATTTGTCAGCTCATTTCTGCAAGTTTCTTTGTTTCTTCCTTTTTTATATTTTTTAAAATTCAATTGGGGGAGGGGGTGTTGTTGTTTTCTTTTTAAAATTTTTTCCTATCTGTATTACATATTTTAGACCTAGAATCAGGAAGCACGGAGAAAATACAACATGTCCTTTTGAACAAAACCTTTCCTATTTCTTACCTTAAAGGGAGGAGAGTCAGGCAGCCAACCAGGAAAGACAAAATGAAGCAGAAGCCGCTGTACCAGTCCAGTGTGTTTTGATAGATCTTGTTGTAGACTGTAGATGTCACTACTCCCGTGGTGACTAAAGACAGCTGCAGCAGGACAAACACCTTACCTGTAAGACAAGAACATAGTTTGTTACTGGAGATTAAAAAACCAGCTGTGGTACCTCCCTGACAAATCCAGGATCACACCTGTGTAGTCATTGCTTGACTAACACCAGACTGCATGAGCTTGTATCTGCTCCTGTTCTAGACCACAATTAAGGTATTTTTTCCTTCTTTTAGGTGTGGGACAAAAGATCCAACTGGAAAACTGTCTGCCTAAACAGCCTACGTACAAAGGTAGCTGCTTGGAAGAGCAGCAGGTCAGTAAGTGTTCCTTCTCCTAGGAGGTAGAAGAATAATCTAGACTAGCATCTTCAGGACAGAAGAAATTTTAGTCAAGAGTCTGCTTCTGGCCTAGGCCAGAAAAGTGCCCGTTTGAAATTACAATAGTGCCTGAAATAGGAATGTGTGTGTCATTTGTATGATGTTTCATGTGGAAGAAAGGCAGAATCTGAATTCTAGTTGAAACCAGTCTTTACTGGATGGTTTCTGTCATGGCAAATGGTGAAGGGGAAGTAATCCAGCCCTGCTGGGACATGCAGACAGGGGGCAAGGTCAGTGCTGTATGCTGAGCTTGCTGCCCTGGCAGCCTTCTGCAGCCACTCAGCACTAGCAGCCACCCCTAAGATGAGACTGCTACCAGAAGGCAAGGGCTGCTCTGCTGCAGTGGCCTACTCAAGGTCTGGACTGACACTGTCATCACATGCAGCCCGTATGGCTCAAGGGGGAGGTTAAAAATGTTTCATTTATAGTGATTAATTTGGGGTGTGAGCTGTGCTGTTTGTGGCAGATAGACGATTTTGCTGTGGTGCATGTTGTGGGAGCACAAGCAGCAGGAATGAACTGGTGACAGAGCAGTGTCATGTTCATATGGCAGAAAGGAAAAGGATATGAAGGATGGCCAAGGGAACATGTTTGGGGGAGGTATGAGCAGTTGTGGGCCTATGGTGCTGTTTGAATGAATGGCCAGTCCTGTCTCTTGTGTCTAAATCTTGCTCACTGAGGTAAAAATAGTAGGCTTCAATATGCTGTTGTAGAATACATTTTACTAATTTTTAATACATATGTTAATGGCAAAGAATTCCTGCTGCTGTTCCAAGAAGAGTCAATTTTTATGCAAAGACAATTATTTGTAGTTAAATCAGGTCTGTCAGGAGCAAACTGCCAAGCACTTGAAAAAATGTTCAGAGAGCATAAATGAAAAAAAGATGACAAAAATCCATCCTTCCCGAACTGGAAGTAAAAGAAGCCAGATAAAAATGGTGTGATTATCACACTGCTTCAACTCAATGTCGTGCTTTTCATGGTTCTCCCTGCAGTACTGTGTTTTTGAGCAGCACCTCAGCTATTTTCCCTCCCTTTGAACTATGCACTGATTGTAATCTTTTGAAGTATGTGCTGAAAATTCTGTGGATAAATGATGATGCAACCAAGGATGAGAAGACTGGATGTGAGAATCTTGTCCAGCAAGTTTCTCTGCTTCTCCCTTCCTGTTTGTGGTATCATCTGTTCTGGTATTACTACACAAAGCACAGATTGCAGCAATAACTTACCTTTCTTTTTGTACTCTAAGCTGAATACAGGAATTTGAGGGGGTTTTGATTGGTAAGGTAACCAAAATACTCACCATAGGATGATCCTTCAACATGCTTGGACAACATGGACCTGATGGTTGGTAAAGGGATGAGGGCAAAGAGCATCACTGCCCGTGCTGTAACGCAATGAATTTTGAGTTATCACCAGTACCTGCTCTGTGTCGCCCAACACAACTACTGCTTTTGAAGCTGACATGCCTCTGGCTTGGGCAGGCACCTCGCTTCACCTCTTCTCATCCCCTGAGTGCTAAAAAGAGATAGGTCCTCACTTCATCCAAGGCAGATAAGCCACCTGTTGCTCCCATTAGCACAGGTACTTTGCCCAAACTAGACATGGTCCCTTGTTCTCAGCCAGACATCCCAGCATAGATGGGATCCTGATTCTCCTTTGAGATAGTGAGGATGATGATTTAAGTCATAACATGCAGAGAAAGCCCCCTGTGCTACACAGTCTTGACAGGAACAGTATCTTTTTAACACTACATCTGTCTTGTATCTCAGTGCTTCTGCCTTGCAGTATTCTAACCTGTCTCTACTGTGAAAATTTGTAGGGAGCTGGAATTACCTTCCTGTCAGCAGAACCAACCTCAGTGAAGACCTGGTCCATGTCTACTGTACCAAGGTGCTTCTGCAGTGCAGGGAATAAGCATCCTACACACTGCATAGCAGCATGTCTTCATGATGAAGATGAGCTTAATTATTAAGCAACTTTATTTTTTTACCTTTTATTCCCCAGCTTGATTGCCTAAACAAACAAAATCTCTTAATATTTTCACTCAGTGTTTGGCTTAGTACACAAATACAATATCCTGTCATCTTTCCCTTTAGAACAACTTTTTTTAATTTTCAATTTCCCATTCCTTGTAGGGACAGACAGAAAAATCACTTCAGGACATTTATCTCCATTTATTTCTCACTTTCAGAAGCAAAACCTTAAAGCCATGCAATAGACGATACTCTGTGAGATATCTCTGCCACAATGAATGCAGTTCCTGGGTTTGTTTTCTGTGTTTTGTCATAGGTTAACTCCCAAAAATAAACTTGCCTTTCCCTTACCATGGGATGCTGCCCTATCTATTGTTACCTGTCCCTTGGTAATTTATATACACTATGAGATTTGTAAACTATCTTATTGTGATAGTTTACACCTCCAATGTTTAATTAAGTTTCCCATCAGGCATAAGTGCCTTCATATGACAAAAATAAATCACATATTAAGATGTTCACTTAATAGGAAGCCTTTGCCATTTTGTCTCTGCTGTTGCCTGAAGCCTTACCTCAGAAGAAGCAAGTGCTTCCCACTGAGGCAGTGATGTGGTCCTACTGTGAACACTGTTCTGCTCAGACCTGGTTTGTGACCAGCTGATGAATTTCAAGTCAATGGGCCTTCAACTAATCCTTGGCAGGAGTGTATGCCTCCTCAGGATGTTGTAGAGTGCTGAGTCTTAAGAGTACAAAGGGAGATGAGGGGAAAGAGGAATAACAAGGGTACTCTCTTGCAAATTGCCCATGTGATGGTCTGCCTAACTACCTGCTTGCAAACTTGTCATGAAGCAAAGCAAAAAGCTCTTCCAGTGATGCTGAAATACATCTGTCTCAGGGTGTATTTACTCATGTGAGTGGCTGTTCAACTCACCAATGTAGAACAGGAACGTCCACTGCACGAAGGCCATGATGAGGATGCCAGCGCTGAATGATGCTACTCCGATCATGATCATGGTAATGTCCCTCAGGTATCTGGAGAACACGAGTACCCCTAGGAAACTGGTAATGAAGATCGCATACCCAGCAGCATTGCCATGGCCGATCTCCACGGCATTCCAACTTAAAGGTTCCCTGAGCAAGAACAGTGGGAGCACGTTCATTGCACCAACCACAGCAAGGTCATAGAGGACTGCTGCCACAAACAGCAGGATGATAATGAGTTTTGAGGGGGATACTGGAGTGGAGATGCTGCCCTCTGACGGTTGGGAACTCCCTGCTGCTGCTGCTGCTGCTTCTGGCAGCTGACCACCCACCTCCTCTGCACTCTTGGCTTTGGCTGGGAAGGAAGCTGCTGGCTTGGGGACTGTGAGGACAAAAATGCTGTAGAGGAGACAGAAAGCATAGCAAGCAATGCTGCAGCACACCAGCACAGTGCCTTCTCGATAGCGGTCACTGAAGCCAACAAAGAGGTAGCCGGATGCCATGCTTCCCAGAAAGCCAGCGAGGCCGTACACCAGTTCAATAATGATGAGCCGCAGAGACCTCTTGCTCTCAGAGGACCCCAGGGATCCCAGAGCCATGATCCCTGCCCAAAGTGTGGTGAAGCCTCCAGTCAGCCCATTGAAGGCAGCAGCCCCATACATCACCTCCACTGGCCAGCCCAGCAGGATCAGGAGGAGCAAGAGAGTTTTGGAGCCCAAATAACCAAGAAGAGGGAAGCAGATGGGGATCTTCCGATGTATCCTGTCCCCCAGCTTGGACAAGCCGTAGGCTGACACCAGCGGGCTCAGGCCCAGAACTAGGTTATAGATTATATAAAAATTAGATACAGCCTTCTGCTGAGCATCTTCCACGGCATGGGAGGGAGCAGTGCTGTTGGTCTGGTTGTAGTAGTTCTTCACCACCAGCAGCAGTGCTGTGTCATAGAAGGCACTGGCCACTTGGGAACCCGCGACCACTGGCTCGATCCACGTCCTCATTGCTGTTATCCCCACCATGCTGCTAGCCACCACGTCCTCTTGGAGAGAGCTGCTTTCAGGGAGATCCACGTGAGGCAACAGCTCCTCAGAAGCTCTGCTCTGGAAGCATGTTTGGAAACAAGCAGCAAAAGGAAAAGCAAAAGGTCTGCCGGGCTGCACAGGACCGGAGAGTTGTGGAAAAGATGATCTGGCTGGGAGGATATTTGCACCTCGCCTTGCTATGTGTACACACACCTGCACATCCCTGCGCTGCTCTGAGCTCTGGCTCACACATGGGAGGCTTTTGTACAGCCGGAGAACGCCCTGCGCTTGGCGACTGCCGCTGCCCTCTTCCTGGTGTAGTTTCAACAGAGGTCAGATGACCTGGGGAATTTCTCTCTCACAGAGTAGGAAGTGAAAATGCCCGATCAAGTAATTGCTGTAATTTAGGGTGGTGGTTTGTTTTTTGTTTGTTGACTTTGTGGAGTTTTTTTCTCATTTTGGTATCCTTCATCTATCAGAGGACTCTCAAGAGTGGTTGTCGGGGCAGAGGATGGCTATGTGCCTTTTTATCAGGTAATTTGTGAATTCCCCTTACTGCCAGCTCATTTTTCTTTTGTGTACACAAATATGTTATTGGCTCCTTTGCTTTTACCTGCTCCTCTCTTCCCTGTTGCTGCATCATGCCCCTTATGTCATTGTTGTTTCACTAGTGCAGTCAGGAAATTACACCAAAAAGAAATTAAAAGGCAAAAGTTCTGGTTTTGGTAACCTGTCTCCTATGGCTGCCACTCTGCTTGCTGCATCCCTTGGCTTTACAATGTGGGAATTTCCTGGAAGAGGAGAGAAGTCCCAGTCTATCCAAAGGCATCAGTGACCACTGTGTCCCAGTAATCAGCCAGCTCAGCTGCAGGCTGAGGTGGGTGAGAGTCCAACTTCTGGAGAAGAGTTTTCCAGCCCTAGATCCTCAGGGAGATGGCTGTGAATCTCTGCAGGTGATTGTTTCCACAGACTCTCAAGCTTTGCAGCTTGAAGTCAGCTTCCAATTCTGCTGCTGCCCGAGGGGCAGGTGAAGCAACCCACGCAAGGAGGGCCCCGTGGGCACAGCAGTGCTGCTAGCCAGAGGCACAAGAAGCTCTTGGAGCAGGACATGGTGCAAGCAGGCTGCCAGCGCCGAGGACAATGCTTGCGGTCCCAGTTGCACAAAGTACTTGGAGGATGTTGGGCAGTCTCAAAAATGCTAACTTAAATGATAATGATCTCATTCTGTACTGGTTTAATGAATCATAGCAGCAGAATAACAGTCTGTTCTAGGAAGATTTATGGTCATAACTTTAAAAAATAAATTAATGATTAATTTGAAAAAACAATGTTAAAACCTCCATCTGTTGGACTCTTTGTTGATTCAGGTGACATTTACTCAATGCCATGGCTCAAGAGTTTCTTTTTTTCACAGTTTGGTTGTGCAATAATTTTTGGCTTGTATTTCGATTAAAGGAAGAAAGATCCAATATCTAACAGGGAAAGGAGTAGGGAATTGTCTCGTAGAATGATTTGCTGTAGAAAATTTCACCTTCATCAGAGAATTTGGTTTTTTGTTAGACCAAAAAACTCACAGCCAGCTCTAAATTGTGTGTGTTGTTCCAACTGTTGTCTTTTTTTCTATTCCCCAGATTAGCTGAACAAGGTGTCTAGGTTCTTCAGCTTTTATTGACAAGTGGGACAATTTTTTTTCAGCAAACCCTGAAATATTTCCAGAGGATGGAAATTCCTGACAGCCTTACTGAAAACCCCAAAGCATCAGCCTCTGACCAGTTTAAGCAACAAATGCAACCAAAGGAATTTCCACATTTTACTTCACCCAGGGAGCTTTGTGTCTCCCACCAGAATTACAGGGAGAGATAAATTACTTGTTTCATTCAAGCTTCAGTTTGGGACATGGGGTCTGGTGCAAAGGAATCAAATTGGAGTGCAGAGGTATGTTACAGTCAGTGTGCTCAAGACACTGCAGATCTGCTCAACTCCTACCTGAGGGATATTTTTCCTCCACACTTTGTTGCATATACAGACTGCTTGGCTTATTCAGCCAACACTGTTCAGGTCAAGATAGCTAATGAACTGTGCTAAATGTCACTAGTGATCTCATGAATTACATCTATATTTTCCAGGATATTCTGTGTGTTCACTCATATCAAATCTACTTTTTAGTTCTCATGGAAGGGTATATTTTTATGTCAGTAATTGCAAAACAGTAAGTGCTAAAGTAAGAGTTTAGCTCAGGCTCCAAAATATTTACTACTGAAAAGCAATGTTCACAAATCCCATATTCATTTGATACCACAAACTCTTCAAAATTACTATTATCTAGTAATTTTTCAGAGAGCCCTGTTCTTATATCACTGATATTTATAGAGACATTTGCATCTGCTTTAAAACACGTTCATGCAGCATAAATGAGTGGAGCCTTAAGAGAGCGGCCCTTGACATTTAAGAAAAATATACCTACAGAATCAGAGACCATCTTGACAACAAAAATGCAATGGTATAGCCTGCCGGAAAACGAACACATTGTTTTAGGGCATTTCTCTCTAGGGTGGTCTTGTCTGGAGGCCCACTAGAGGCAGAGTCAGCACGTTTCACCAACTTTTCAACATTTTTCAACCTGGCCAAACCAGAGGTGTTTCATGTTTCCCTGTGGTGATGTTTTACATTCCTATACAGTATTGCTGTTTCTTTTTTTTCAAACCATTTATGGCAGTTACATCACTTTTTCTTTCTGAACAGAGTTGCCATAGGAAAGACAGTATGCTGGGGAACCTGGGCTAGGCAAGTACCAGCATTCTGGAACTTTGTCTTCAGCATTCCTTGTCTGAAAAGGTCCTGTTGACATCCAGGACTGCAATCCAGTGTGGGCAAGTAAACCGTCTTCATCTCCCTCCCCTAAGCCTGCTGATGGGATCTGTGATTTACAATCCCCTTCTGGCAAGGCATTTTGCCTCCAAGGTCGTAAATCGGCTCTGTAACTCCTCCTCCAGATGGTTACTTGGTGTGTGCAGATCATCCTCTTGCACACTGTGGCTTTGTGGCAGTGGCAAAGTGGGGAAATGTGACTAGGAACTGTAAAGTGCCTGGGTTGGAGGCTGATGGAGCTGCAGCCCTGTTACAGCCCCAGGGAGAGGGAGAGCTGGTTGAAAACACTGGGGAGAAGCAGCTGTTTTAGTGATGGCCGGTTCTCCTTTGGAAAATACTTCATCATAAATGACCAAAACATTCTGTGTTTTGGGAGACTGGCTTCCTCGAGTGGCTGTCATTTAATTGTAGGTAGCCCCTGTCCTCACAAGGTGTGTGGTTCTGCTTGCAGGGATGGGGGAGGTGGAGGGAGAGTGGGGTCTTTGTGGAAAGCCAGGGGCACAGGGCAGAGGGAACAGCCCCTGGCAGCTGCTGCATCGCCACAGGGATGCGGCATCCTAGTCAAGGGCAGTTGTCTTGTTGGATCCAGAGCCACTGCTGGTGGAAGCTAATGCCTGGACAGTGCAAAAAGCCACCTAGCAGCCTTGTTTTGTGGCTCTGAGAAAAAACATCAAGGTTGTTTGGGAACTCACAGGGCTGGTGCCAGTGTCTGTGGCACAACAGCTGGTAAGTGCACCATTACTGTAATAAAATACAGGCCCACGCCCTTACAGGTGCACCTGGAGGTGTTTCAGACACTGAGACCTCTGGGCCAGCAGTCTGGCATATGGGAGCTGCAGCACCATCAGACATGCTGGGATCATCTGTGGAGACATCTGCTCTCCTCTGCTTCTCCTGGGAGGAAAAGGAAGCACAGGCCACAGGCAGTGGGATCACATGGGCGTCTTTTCCCCCCCATGCCTTGAGGCCTCACCCACTGCTCCTCATGAGCAAAGCCCAGCGTGGTGTGCAGCCTACGAAAAAGCTGCAGAGGGGATTTGTTCCATGGAGAGACCTCATGGGATGCGCTGAGAGGAAGCATGGTGGGGAGAGGTGACCCCCCCCAGGGGTAGGGCGGCCTGCCAGCCCTCCTTTGGGAAAGGCTGGCACTCTCCACCACTTCACCAGCACTTTGAGAACAACACGGGAGAGCAGCAAGGGGCTGGGAATGGCAGGCCTCCCTACGCTTGTTTTCCTGCAGCACAGTTACTGGCTAACCAAGCAGCACCAGACACCCACGTTTCCTTGCTTGCACTGCCAGTCATCATGGTTTCTCTATTTTTCTCCATTCAGAATTTTCTGCTTACTGTGTTGGAGGAGTCTCCTGTGGGCCTATCCCCTGCTGAAAATAAAAATGCACCATCCTTTGACAGATGCTTTTGCTGAGTTGGCCTTTTTTCCTTTAGCTTGAGGAATTTGGGCAATTAATAGTTCTGACAGCTAACTGTATGCCTGAACATTAATCCTCTTCATGAAAGCAGGAAAAAAAGGCTTTTTGCAGTACCTGGTGTCTGCGTGATCTGCTGGACCACAGAATAAATCCTGCTGTTGCTCTTAGATAAGCCCCAAATAATCCTTGCACTAAATGAATTTTTGTGTGTGTATGCCCATCCTCCTTTTCATTTATATTCATGTCTTTTTTAAAATTGTTGCCAAGGTATATATGTGTTTGGAACAGAAGCACTGCAAAGTTTAAGAGTGTGCAGGCAGCAATGGCCTTGAGAAATGGAATGAAATAAACTATCCTAGCACTACAGCTTCAGCAATCCCATGTTGTATAAAAGTGGATAGTCTCGAGAAATGAAACAGCTATAGCAAAAGCATGACTATTAAAAAAATTCGCTACTGAATGAACCATGGACATTAATATATAAAAACTTGATTCAAACCCCAAAACTACTCTTGCCTCCCTAAGTCCTCTCCAAAGCTATTTTGAAATAATTTTGCTGGTCTACTTTTTTTTGGTTTAGGTCTGGAAAAATTTTTGGCAATGGTGAATTGGTACCAAAAAGCCTACAAAAACATTTAAATAATGATGTTCGCAGAAAAACATTAAGGGTGAATAAAAGCTCTGTAGAAACGTAAATTTGACTTGGGATTTATAAGTTTGGAGAGGATCTGGGTGCTAAGTGTCAACATGAATTAGAGGAAGATAATACACAGAGCATAATGGAAAGAATAATATGGCAGAATAGAGGAGAAAGAAATAGTAAATCACCTATCCTTAGGAGTGAGGTGTGGAAAGGAGAAGAGCAAAGGAAAGAGGAGTGCTGATTTTTCTGGTCTGATAGGACCTTTGCTAAATAACTCAGCCCTAGCCAGGTACAATTAGAAGGAAAGTTTATCTCTCCATAAACCTGAGACTCAGCAAGAAGTAAGAGGAGTAGCTGGCAAAGAACATCAGGACAGTGGAGAGAAAAGGGATGAATCCACCCCATTTTCCTGGCTGAGAGGTGGAAACCATCAAAAGCATCATAAATGCATAAAGATACAGGCTCTGCATTTACGCTTTCTGTAAGGCATAGTGCTTTTTCAGGAGCGGAGGGAAGGGAAAATATTTCTTTAAATCTCCTGGAGACACCCTTGCCTGGTAATCCATGCATTTTCACCTGGCAGATCTCAAGTTAGCTCCTAGCCTGTTTTTCAGGCACATAAAGTTAATGCTGAAGCCATCACCTGCAGTAAGCCCTCAGTGATACCCCAGATATTCAGAGCAGGCAGATGGTAACTCACTCCTCACAACCTCTGTTTATTCTGCTGGGCTGAGTCCTGAGCACAGAAATTCATTATGGTTTTAGTCATTTAGATGTTTAAATTTTCCACACTATTTTATGCAGAACATCCTGTCATTTGTCACAGTCATTTGTCTAAAAGAAAAAGCAAAAACCAAGAAGTGGCATACACAACCCAAAAGCTGCAGGTGCTGTGGCACACTCCAGTGACATTTCTAAGCCTTACCACCCTTTTTTCCATATGGCAGCTCTTCAAGTGAGCGGTGTTTACTCAGCCTCTGCAGCTCAGAAATTAAAACCACAGGAAACTCAGTAACAAGCTCTCCTGGATTACAGAGCACCATCTGCTCCTCTGTGGGCCACTTGCAAGCCCCTCAGCATAGGTGGTGGTGGCTGCAGAGCCCACCCAGAGGTGGTTTTAGCTACAAGGTTGCATGGCAGGGCCTATCACTGTCTCACTGCAAGCAGATGCCCCAATGCCAGCTGAGAATTTCCAGACAACCAGTGCAACAAGGCACTGCAAATAATAGGGATAACCCTGTTTATAACATGTGCTGGAGCCACACCTGGCTAATTATGCAGCTTGTTTTGAGCTGGCAGGGTGGAGAGGTCGCTGGGACAGAAGGGAACGGCACCAGCATCCTCCATGAGGGTGGCTGGGAGGCTGTGGGGGAGCATGTCCCTACCCATTTTGCTTCAGGATACCAGTGAAAAATGGCCCCAGTGCTATCATCTTAAGACAAGAGAGCAGAATTGTGCCTGGGTGAGCAAGCTGCAGTCCTGGTGCTGGAGAAGCCTTACTTGGAAAGCAGCAAAGGCTAATGAGGCTCTGCTACCCATGCAGAGGTGTCACCTCCACTCAAAACATGGGGAAGATGTGTCTGGAGTTCCCCACGCCCACAACTCTGCATCAAAGTGCTCCAGGAGAAAGCTCCAGGCTTTGGAGAAAGCTCATTTAGACAGTGCACACTACTTTGGAGAATATTAACTAGCACCCTCCCAGGCAGCTAGTGAATGAACAGCCTTGGCAGATTTTGTGTGTTCTTAGGGCTCTGGCACATGTATAAAAAGTAATTGAAAAAGACATCTAAGGGACTTAAATGCTGCACCTCTTCTCTTTTCTTTGCAGGATCCTGTTGTATCCGCAGGAAATTTTGGAATTGAAGAGGGGTGTTGGGTAAAGGGCACTAGGGAAGCAAGAAAGTCCCGGCAGCTTTTCAGCAACATTGCTGGTAACTTTTTTACAGGCTGCATTTCTTCAGTGTCTAACAAGCATGGATAAATATAAATATTCACACAGGCACAAATTTACATTTTAAACTGTGTGGCAAGACAGTGGCTGTTGCTGGTGTTTGCTATTTCCTTGCCTCTTCATTCCAGCACTCTGGAGTATTCAAGGCTTTGCTGAACCAAAGCTTTGCTTTTATGCCCCATAGTATAGAGGCTGAAGTGGCCATACCGGTTGAGAGCAGCACTGCTTCTTCCCAGTACCACTTCTGCATTTCTGGGCAATGGTTTCAAAGCTCCTGCTTAAACAGAATGTGGGCAATAGGGAGACATATCCCAACCACTTTACCCACTTCAGCATGGCTTCGTACACTGGTCACCAGCCGAGAACCAGGGATGCTCCTGAAAGGAGGACTGCCAGCTACACTCACCTCCTGACAGACGGCTAACACGAGTCATTGCAGGACCTGAGACACTCTTGTTGGCTGAACAGGACACAGCTGAGGGTCATATCAAGTGCACGTTCTTCCCTCCAGAGGACTGTGTTGTTCTTGCTGTGCTGTAGATGAGGTTGCTTTGCTGCCGCAGGACGGGCGCTGTGAGATCATGCCTCTCCCTGCCACATGTGATGCACTTCCACACCACCACTTTCCAAGGGTAAGCAGCTGTCACCTTCAGGGATTTTATGCTGGAGGTCACCTCCAAGATGCCAGTGGGAACTATTAGCAGCTAGCAAGTCATGCCTGGCCATGAGCTTTAAGGCACCTTCTGCAAGGATACATAACCAGGGCAGCCTGGGGCAAAGCAGAGAGATGCCTAGAGAACAAACTGAGCTCCTGACATTTTAACACCACACTGATTTAGTATTTCTATATAGGAAGGGAACAAGAGATTAAACAAGATTTGAAAAATAAAGCCCACTGGGGTACTAAAATGCTGTTTTGATCCTTTAGTGCTTGAGCATCTTGATAATAAATTCCTTGGAAATGCCCTGCACAGCTTAGACAGAATGTATTGACATACCTTTTAATTTATAAACTCCAAGAGTCCTCATGTCAATAAATTATGAGGCTCGTGAACAATGATATCATTCAGCTATTTACTGATTCCCTTCTGCTGTAGACTGACGCAGCAAACAGTGCCCAAGGACAGCTGAGCTGAATCTTGTCCTGTACCACCACAGTCCAGACCTGGCAGCAGGTAAGACTCATGCTGTGACTGGCAGAGGTTTTTTTTGTGGTTTCCAGAGAGCTTGGGTAAATACGCTTTCTGCCATATACTTTCCACCCCTGCTCAAACATTGCCTGATCATGCTTTCAGCTGCCTTCAGAAATGGCTCCCTCAAAGAAAAATTCCCATCAGCAACATTTCCCCTTATTTATCTCTCTGTTTTCCACTCTTTATACCACTCTGCTCTGACCTGCCTTACTAATCCTCACTTTCTTTATACATCAAGTCCCACAACTTGAAATTAACTTTTTCTTTGAAAACCACCCTCTGCACCACATACAAGCTCAGTCTGCCTTCTGTTCCGCAGTTGTTTTCCTCAAACAGCATTAAAGAAAAGCTGAAATCATGCCCGTTTGGCATGAGTAAAGCAACCAAGAGAAGGATTTTGTTGCACATGGCTCTCCCCTAACATGCTTTCAAGTCAGCCCCACTAACATATCCACATCATTTTATAGTATATTGGCACAAGCTCAGTCCGTGAGCTTCCAGCTGAGTAACCCTCAAAGAGCAAGGTTCTTAGAGGTATACGGGTATGTGCGTGCTTTGGTATATTTGGATTTAGTCCATCTAAGGATCGTCTCATGGTTCTCAGTTTATCCATCTTCCATGGGATGGATAATGGGATGATTTGACAAAGAAGTGTAAGTCCAGTGAAATACCTGGAGAGGAAACCAGCCTGGAGGGAGTCTGCCTGGAAGCTGATGGGGCCTTGCAACGGTGGTCAGTCAGGAGGCTCAGTGGAGGCAAGGTGAGGCACATCTGTGCCCATGGAAACCATCTAGTCTTGGTGCCCAAAAGCAGCCATGTTTTGGGTGTCAGTAGCATCATGTGGAAACCAGAAGGGAACAGCAAAAGGCAAGGAGACGGCAGGGAGCAGGAAAGGGTAATACTGTGAAAGTCTGGGTCCACCTTAGGCTGGTGCTGTACCCCGAACCCATGCTCCTAGAAGCAAACAAGCCTTGTCCAGGGAGTGAGCAAGTGCCCTACTTTAGCATCTTCCTTCTTTCACTCCAATTAAGTAGGGCCGAATACTTTCTGCCACCTCCACACAGCGTGGGGGTTACAAAGCTGTCCAGCAAGTCAATTCCATTTGTGTATCTGGAAACTCCACCTTTCACCATGGAGATAATGCTTCGCAAAGATCTTTCCTCCTTTCTAATGGCTGCAACACTTTTGAACATGCAACATTGTTGCCTGCAACACTCTGGAAGCCTTATGTGAGTGCTGTGAAGAGCTGTTTCACCAAGGCTGTGTCATTATCCACGTGTTTTTGCTAACAATTTCCTGGTTTCTTATGTTTCAGTTGCACTTTGAGGACTTCATGCTCATTTTCATATAAGGCCAAGAGAGTTCAGGTTTCTCAGATACTACAAGAGGAAGAAGTACTTGTGGAGGTCATTGGTACATAAGCATCCTGGCTCACTCTGAGTCACAGCGTCTTGCTGTCAGTGACTCCCCAGTGGGGATGGCATCGCCCTGATCTCTGCTGCAGCTCTGTATGAAATCCTCCCCATTTTGTGGAGCAGTTTCCAGCCTCCTGCTCCTGCCCCCTGCTCTGAATACACCTCAGCCAGCAACAGTCCCTACAGCAAGACTTCAGTGCACTAGGGCCCCTTGTCAAATGTTCTGTATGTCCAGCCATGATCCTGCACCAAGCTGCCTGCCAAAGCAGCACCGAGTCTGTGGTTGCTCCCAGCAGTGGCATCCGGGCAGGGCTGGTGTGCCCCAGGAGCTCCCATAGGAAGGGGCATGACCAGGGCCCTGGGTATAAGCATGCTAAGCACAGCAGCCTTTTCTGGGTCCCCATGCCAACTGTCTCCCCATGGGAAGCTTGCAACATATGGCACGGCTCTCTTCCTGATCCTTTGCTGGCCGCAGGAGGCCTTCCTGTGTTATTGATGGGGCAGCTCGACACTGAACAGGCCCTGGAACTGGGGCATCCATCACCATGTCCCTCCCGTGTACTGGCTGCTCCCAGGATCTGGCTTCCAGGCGCCATCCTTGGAAATGAAGCTTTTACCACGGTCAGTGCAATCCGCCCTGAAGATGTCACTGCTGCCACACAAATCCCCACCATGCAGAGCTCCCCATGCCGTTCGCAGTTACAGAGAATGTGACAAGGTAGCTATCCATGTTTTTCTTCCTTCATTGATTTTTCTTGCCACTTCTCCCACACTCTAGATTGGAACAAGGTCTGAATAATTTCCAGCTCCTGGTGGCACACCACCCTCAATTCACTGCAGAGCTGACACCTGCCTGGAATGGAGCTGGAACTTTCACACTGCTTGCCACGTTTAGTGTTTACTGCAAAAGCTCTCTTCCTGAAGACCCTGTTGATAAAGCAGTGGGTTAAGATGCCAATTAATCAGTGCTCAGCCAGAGCTAGCAGCAGACCATGAGATCTGGATGGTATTCTGGTTATTTTTCTGCTGCTGCTTAGGTTGTTTGTTATTTAGTATTTTCATTTTGTTTGTTTGTTTCCCCTCTATGCTATTGCTGAAGTGACAGGATAGCCCTTGGCCCTCAGTCTTGAATCGTGAAAAGCCGAGATGCTGGTCAGCCTTTAACCTGGGAAGGAGTGGAGGGCTGGACACACACACTGCTAATAGTTTCCTGCACTGCCCACCTCAGTCAATTCAACAACTAGAACACAACTGAAAGTCGTTAGTGCTGAGGTTCGTGCTTGTATCTGTAGTTCTGGCCCTACCTAGCCCTGTCCCGCCAGCCTGTTACAGCTTGTGGTGCTCTGACGGTTTCCTTACACTACAGATCCCTGTTTGTAAGGTGTTTTAATCTCCTGTGCCCACAACTGGAAACACTGTATTGAATGCTCCTTTTAAAAAGGTTTCATCAAACCTGACTCTGCAGAGGAGATTATTTGCCTCTCCATTTGTTTTCCCATTGTGCTGCGGCTTCTTAAACTAAACTAAACTAAATGAGGTGCAGTATCTTCACCTTCTGTGGGGCTACGGGAGAAATTATTGATAAAATGCTCTTTTATAGTCCTTACCTACGTTGTAAAAAACACTCTAAAGTTTGGTACATGCCATTTCAGCTGTGCAATGGGGCGGCAGGGACTTAAATGTCCTGAGTGTATTATGAAACAGATAAGAACAGCTGATAACAGCAGAGCTAACCACAAAATTCCTGACCTGCTGCCACCCACTGGTGTAACTGAATTACTTTTGCAATGTCTAAATGCTCCCTTGCAAAAGTCCAGTTTTCACTTTTAATTCACTTAAAATCCAAAGACATGCCTAGGAGTTCCTTTTCCCACTGTGTGCCACTAAGTCCAATACACCATCCTTCTTGGTACAGAGCAAGGCAAGGCAGAGGAAGACAGAAAGCCTCTCCTGTGTTGAGAAGACAGCAACACCTTTTTTTCTTTTTTTTTGCAAAGACAGAGGGACTGGAGTTGATGGATAAATTTTCAAGCTTGTTCTCTAGCCTGTTTCTTGACTTCCAGTAGTATTTACTAACTGGAAAGTAAATCCACATCTCATTTTCTCCATAGGTATTTCTGATACTATCTGCACAAGGAGAGGAGGACTGGTGTTATGGAGAGCACTGACGGCAGCACTTGTCCCTAGCCAACTCCCACCAAAATCACCAGTGTCCTCTGCTGCTGCCCATGGGAGGGTTGTAATTAAATACCTGACTATTCCCAGCACAGGGAGGGGCACAGGCTGGCATGAACCTGCCTAGATCCCAACCAGTCCCTGGGGCCCTCCTGAGGTGCACCCAGCACTCTGGCACCTCCCAGCTCTCGCAGGGAAAAGTTGGCAGCAGGGAGGGATGAGATCTCCCCCAGTTCGCTGTCCATGAAGGGGGAGTGATGGGCAATGGGCAAGCAGCTGGTTGCTGCAGCCAGGTGTGTGATAAATGGACAACTGGCTGAAAGGGTGTGCTCTGCCAGCCAGGACTGTGGGGTTCCTGCAGGTGTGGATGAAGCAAGGTAAGAAAGGTCATGAGACTCATCATAAAGCAGATTTGGCCTCTGTAAACCCCCACAAGCATGACAATGGGAAAGAAATACACAGGGATGCTCTTGTTCCTGCAACTGACACCAGTGAGTGGAGAAAGACCTCTCCCACCTCTAGACAAACAGAGAGACACCAAGTGAAGAACCACGGGAAGAGACTGACTGACTGCCGTGGGAGGTGGAACACAGGCCACTCTCTTTCAGCCACACGCAGCTTTCAGGAGCACACCTTCCTGCAATAACACGAAGAAACAGGCAGATTTATAGAAACACAACACAGGTTTCTGTTTTAATGAGAAAATAATTATATACTTGCATTGTAGTCCTCACAGTCACTATAAAACAGAAGCAGGATAACATTTAAGTGGTTAACATACAGAAAGCCAGGTATTGTTGAAACTGGTTGATAAATCATGACAAAGATGCTGCCTTTTGGTTGCCAAACATGTCAGTACTATTCTATTTTCCCTCAGAAATGTCAGCACAGAGCAAGATGAAGTCCAAATTGGCAGCTTTAAAACCAAATTTTTCAGAAAACCTGCACTGTAACCCCAAACCGATTATAATCACAAATGCTAATGCTTAACTATTTCTCAATACACAGTTTCATTAAAACCAGTCTTTGCCACGGGAAAGGATCTGAGCATTTCTTTTGTGGAGACAAAGTTAACTCTGCAATAGTGCTCTTTTGTTGCATTTGATATAGTCATATATAGATAGATATGTATTACTGGCGTATACTTATAAACACCTAAGCTTGGTAGCATGCAAATGAAATAACAGAGGCAAGTAAACTGCATCTCACTCTTGTTACCACAGCACTGAATGTGCTGCTGACTCTAAGTGTCCATAATTTCTGGAAGAGAAAAACTCTGCTGGGTGAAAAGTGTCTGTCCTGGACTGAAATACTTCCGTTGCAGGGGCTGAAAGCAAATGTTTCTATTGCAGAGAACAAAGCACAAAAAGATGTCTTATGATGGGTGACTATTGTCACTGGCTTCCAGTGAGAAAGCTGGAGGGAAAAACAGGCCTACAGGCCAAAGGAAATAAAGATGCAAGTTCCTAGGAAGGCAGTCCAGGCCTGACCCAGCTTTCAGGAGCAAATACTGGGGGAAACTCTGAAGAGTGCCATCTAATGCAAGACCACCACACCCCAAGTGAAGAGGCCATCTCCTCTTCTCAGAAAACTCCTTTTTCCTAGTCTCTCTTAAGCTCTCCCCAAAGGCCAGGAATCTTCTTGACACAGATGTGTGGAGCTCACAGCTGCAGCTACGTGACATATGGTCTCACTAGTGCTGCACTGGTGCTGGTGCTTTTCCTACAGTCGTATGGTAACAACCCACCTAGAGACATGAATCACAGTTCACCCTTGATTACCATGCCTGAAAAACAGGTCCACTTCATTAGCTATGTAATTCCTTCACAGGCATGGAGCCTCCCCATGGTGCCTCCTTGAGATAAGCTCACTGCCCTCATCACAGTGAATTCTCGGTTCAGCGGGGTTTTCTCCAGTTCAATAGCACTTACGGAGAAAATCGACAGAACTGAGTCAATGGGTACATATAAATGTATGTACTGCAGTTCCCTGAAAATAAGCCTCAAAATTATAAGTGTCCATGGACAGAAATCACATGCTGGAGGAACTGAAGGGTGGTGGTAGTGAATAATTTGGTTGCAAGCTCTGTGTTTGTTTAAGAAAAGCACCAGAAGTATGTTCACAGTATCGGTACTCATTTAAAATGAGCTTACTGTTTCAGGGTAAAACAGCACAGCAGGTCATGAAACCAAGGAAAGGCTTAGGGAGGACACAGTATCCTGGCTGATGATTCTTTAAAAAGATGTAAAAATAATAATTGATTATAAAAAAGACAGAATATTTTTTAATAGAAAAAAGGCTTGGTGTCTTTTTTCCCATCAGCTCCCAAACTTGTTGGTTTCTAGTCCAGAAATTATGGTTCCCAGTTGTAAAATATCCCTATTGTATTGCTTGGTGATGAGAAAGAGTAAACCCGCAGCCTCTATACTACATACAAATACAAAGCACAAGAATAAATACCACATTTCTTTTCCTAATCGTCAGCTTACAAAACTGGTCAATACTTTGCAATTGTGACTCATGCAAATACCATGTTGGGTCAAATTTTAATATCACAAATACTGCATTAACTCAGTGCCTTATTTTTATATCCCCTTTCGGAAAAAAAAAAAAAATAGCACTCACCCCTATAGCTGGTAAACAGCTGTGGAGAAAATAATCAGTACACGCACTGCCATACACTTTCTGGTATGCCAGCCCCATGCACTCACCCTCTCTCTCTCTCTCTCACACACACACACACACACACACACACACACACACACATCCACACTAATCCTTCACTGCTGATCCCAAGCCTAAGCAATAACTAAAGGCTCTATGGTTTGCTTGTGGCGCTGAAAACACTGGCTGAACGGCTAAAATAATATTTTCTTCCCTTGTCTGCTCTTCCTCGCTCATTCCTTCCAACTCATTATGCCCTTTAGCTTTTTTGTTGCCTGGAAACGTGAAGACTTCCACAAAGCACTCTGCTCCAAAGGCTTTCTATGTTGTATAAATATAGTTGAAGACATAACTATCTTTCTTCTTTATTTCATACCTCTTTCTAGGCCAGAGTCTGGCTTAGTTCATTTATTGCCTCATTTAAAAATTAAATTTCCTTTATTTGTATCCTTTCCCACTACCTTTCTACTTCAAATTATCCATCTTCAAAGATTTTACACATATGCCATTCTTTTCCCTCCCCACCATCAAAAAATAGTTGTCATCCGCTAAATACAGATTTTCTACTTAGAAACTTTGTTGCGTAAATATGCTCTGAGAACCTGGAGTTCAGGTGATATTGCAAGCATATAGGATCCTAAAGCTAAGGTAATCCATTTGGCTTAGCTCTCATCCCCATCTACTCCACTCCTAAATTGTGATGGCTTGTGTTTGCAACACAAGGACTGTTTGAGTGAGTTTGCTGGATTGTACATTTGCAGTAACTGCCTCCCTGTTTGTTGGGTTTTTCTTGTTTTAAATAGATAAATTACAAGAAAGGGGAGCAGAACCCATGCTCCCAAAACAACCAACCGAATCCCAAACCCAACCCTTCAGTCTCCTCAAAGAAATTGAAAAGAGGGCAGTATCTTTGTGTTTTGTGGCTGGATAAGAGTACGCCGAATTAACGCTGACGGTCTTGGTGCCGCGGCTGTGGGAGGCGAAGGAACTGCAGGAGGTTCCGACAGGAGTTGCTGGGGGACCATGATCCCAGGGGCAAGGCAGGGCTGGCAATTCAGTCAGCAAGAAACACAAGTGTGAACCCTGGCCGCAGACTCCTCCACGAATGACTTCCTGCCACATGCCTGCAGCCCATCTGGTCCGTGAGCAAAATCGCCCCCGTGTGCCCACCCCCAAGGGCTCCCACCCCCTGCACCCTCTCCATTGCATTACTTCAGAGGGGAGATGGAGGGAAGAAGAAGGGGCTATTTTCTAGGTGTGTTTTTCCTGTAGTTTTAGGATTGCCAGGAGCTGGATCATTCTGTGTCTATCTGCATCAAGTTTGTTGTGTATTTAATAAATATTGGACTAAAATGCTGCTGCTTTCATGGTGGGTTTTTGTGTTTGCCTTTTTTTTTTTTTTCTCTTTCTTCCTTTCTCTTTTTTGGTTCCGGCATGCCTGGTTGCTGTCTTCACACTGCAGTGTGGTTATTTGTCCTCCTCTCGGTTGGCATAAATGCCAGCTTCCCAGCGCAACGCCAGAGCACTCTTCCTGCGGTTCACCCTGGTTGCCTCGAGGACCTGGTCAGGAGAGAAAAGGAAAGCACAGGATGTCACTCAGCTGGCCCTGCCCTCGGGGTGTCCTACACTGAGCACCCAGGCAGGCAGAGACCAGCCAGGTGGGCAGGGACCAGCCAGGCCAGCCCTCCCCACAGGGCTCCAGCACCGCACCCTGTGCAGAACGGGAAAACTCATGCAATGAAGCACTTGCTGATGTGAAAGTGGGGGGTGGCACACAGGAGCAAAGCCACACCACGGGAGGACAGAAGTGGTAGGAGTTGTCTGGCAGCATCCAATTCTCTGCAGGGGAGCCCCAGCTGACCTCTACCAGCCCAGCTGCAATTGCCCCATCCCAGGGTCTTGGCCCTCTCCCCAGAGAGCCTCTCCTCTGGAGCTGTGCATGAAGCCCAAGGAGCAGACAGCCACCTATTTCTGCATGTCACCCTCTCAGGCAGGACTAGGCAGAGCTGGCCCCCAGCCCCTGCCCCTGAATCTTCTTGTGGTCTTTGGGTTGCAGCTACTGTGCACTGTGATCGAAGTGCTCCCGGTGTGAAAAATCAGTCTACACATAGGGGAAATGAGATTTACACAGGAAGGCCTGAAAAGCCTGGTACAAGATGGGCCCCATACATCCATATGTATTTCATATATGCATCATACACACAGCTGTATGCACACACTGTGTACCTATTTGTACATATGCACACCATAAACAATTAACTAAAAATGTAGGAAACAGTTTCAACACGTTTTGAGGAAGTCAGAAAGAAAATGAGACACCATCAAAAGGCGTTACATGTGTCTGAGGTACTCCTCAGCAAATAATGCATGGCTGTGGGTGTTTTCCGTACAGCAGAGTGAGATATAAAGGGGCCTGGAGCCTTCTTACAGAAGCGCATGACAATGTTATTTTCTGAACAACACTAAATAACAGCTCCATGATGAAACTACAGAGCTGGCAATGTTAACTGCTGTCAGTGTGTTTCAACCATCCCTCCCAAAGAAGCAAACTTCTGAAATTTTTTATGTCATTTAAAAAACATCCCACAACAAATACATGACTCTTCACTGAAACAATGCTGGCCATCCCTGGTCCCTAATGCTTCCTGCAAGCTGCTCTGCACACTCCCTGACTGCAGAAGAGTAGCTGACCTTTTGAGATAAGATGGTGCTATTTTACTCATCTGTGAAGAAAGTCAGATGCAATGAGGACTTAAGCCTTGACAAGAATAAAAAGAAATAATGTAATACTAAAGAAACTCTTCTTTGAGCTTGTGACAAGCTGTGGTTGGAAGAGCACACAGGTACTAGGCTCTTGTAGAGAAAATCAGCTCTGAACTGCCAGCTGAAATTACAGGCCACCATAACTTTGCTTATGGGAATGAGAATGCACTAGTGCATTTATGCCAATTGTAACCTCCAGACCTCCATTCAGGAGCTGAAGATAGGATGGAGTTTTGCCAGCATTAGTATTTCTTTGCCCTCCTAGTTTCTTTTCACTATGACTATGAAGAAGCCAAATAACCAAAGGCAAAGTCTGGCCAACAGAGACAAATTTTAATGAAAGCTCCAGCTCTTTCTCAGCACTGACCATGGCTACAAAGTTAGTCCAGGTCCACTAGAGGGATTTTGTTCTGAAGTTTTGCCCAAAATCATGCCTCCTCTTTTTGCAGAACAACCAGCAGAAGGAGGGACAAGGGCTGAGTGGTCCCTAGTAGAGGGCAAATGTGCTCACTAGCCTAACAATTTATTAAAACAAAAAACCCCCAACAACAACAACAAAAATTAAAAAAGAAAAAAAAATCAGTAGGAAAAAATTGGTCTGAGACATCAGCCTGTAAGCTGTGTACTGGAGTTACTCCGACTGCAGAATGCCTGAACCAAGAAAAGACACCCCAAACTGAACAATGGAGAAGCAAAACTGGGAATTGGTATCAGTGCATCATTCAGCATAAATTTCAAACTAAAACTGCCACTATATTTTAAAATAAGGTCTGTGGAATTTGGCCTGCAAAAATATGCCAGCTGAAAATAAAATGGATTTTACATAATTTAGAACAGTTTGAAGTCAGCAGCTTCTTTGCTGGAAATCACAGTATTGTGAGGGTCTCTGGTGATGGCTTGCAACAGTCAGGACACTTAAACTTTGAAGATTCCTGCTTTGGATCAGTGAGCTTGTATTTGTCTTAAAAGACGGCAATAGGGTTTCTTCCATTTATCCCTGGTCTGCACACCTACCCCAAAGTTTATCTACTTCTGCAAATGCTACTCGCTCTTCAAGCAAAACTGTATCCAGATTCATATCAGAGGTACCAAGAGGGCATTGAATGTGGACTTGGACTTTGCAGGAAAGCCAGCAGTGATGTCTGGCTCAGCATTAAAACTAAATGGTACAGAATAAAAACTAAAGATCCTTTTGAATAGTTATTCCAGAATTATTCCTCCAATCTACTGAAAAGAGTGTTTGACCTAAAACAACCCCTGTTTTTACAAGGCTGTGACAGTTTTAGACCCGCTAGAGGAAACAGTGGCATAATTATAGCACGCAACTGGAATGACTGAGTGAGGAATTGGGACTCCTCAAAGGACTATTGAATTCATGACCCAGGAAGCTGCTTGCCTAAAAATAGACAACAATCTCAATTTAAAAATATATTTGGCTGCTATCAGGGCTGACTCTAGACCCATAATGAGTGCAGCACCCCCAGGCTCTCCACAGCAGGTCAAAAATGCTATCTCAACGCTCCATAAGCACCCTCCCTAATGATACCCTGCATCAGGCTCAGTGGGTGCACACAGGACCAGGCTTGGCACTCAGGATGTCCTAAGGCAGCCAGAGTTGTAACTGCACATGGCAGGAAGATCATGAAGCAGATGCTTCACTTAAGCTTAGGCTTCTTCAGCCTGTGAACTATGTCCTAATATAAGGCCACACCAGTGGAAAAAGCAGTGTTACATAAAATGTCTTACTTGGCGGAGGTGATTTGAGTATCAGCTGTAGTAGAGGAGGGAGAACTTGGAGAGCAGGTGTGAGGAAAAGACAAAAGATATGTAGGGCTGTAAGAACTACTCTTCATCTTTCTGCAGAAAATTTCTTTCTAGATCTTGTTGTTGCAGCTCGAGGTCTCACTAAGAATTGCAAAAGGTTCTTTCCTTGCAAATTTAATTTGCTTTTTGAGGATTTTGAAAAAACAATNGACTACTATATAGTATAAGCTAATTTTTGTTGAACAGTAGTAGCAAAACTGATGTGGAAGTGAAACAATTTTTCTAAGGTTTAATATTTTACTGATTCTTCCCATCTGAATCTGTAAGAACTAAAAGAAAAAAACAAAAGAGACAATGCAAAGGTCGGGGTGTCTAAAATCTGTGAGTATCATGTGGTAAAGCTGCTGCAGAAAACACATTCATGGAGCACAGTGTGCACAAAGATGGAAGCACNACACCAGTGGAAAAAGCAGTGTTACATAAAATGTCTTACTTGGCGGAGGTGATTTGAGTATCAGCTGTAGTAGAGGAGGGAGAACTTGGAGAGCAGGTGTGAGGAAAAGACAAAAGATATGTAGGGCTGTAAGAACTACTCTTCATCTTTCTGCAGAAAATTTCTTTCTAGATCTTGTTGTTGCAGCTCGAGGTCTCACTAAGAATTGCAAAAGGTTCTTTCCTTGCAAATTTAATTTGCTTTTTGAGGATTTTGAAAAAACAATTTAAAAAAATTTGAAACAGCTGCCACTGTTAGGTGTAAGAATAATTTTTCTATCCATCCTAGAGATGGAGACTAACCTATTCTGAGTTTCCCTCTATCAGATTTAACAACTCCAGT
>WEIT01009505.1:81006-103233 GCA_013389985.1 Dryoscopus gambensis | reverse complement strand
GACTACTATATAGTATAAGCTAATTTTTGTTGAACAGTAGTAGCAAAACTGATGTGGAAGTGAAACAATTTTTCTAAGGTTTAATATTTTACTGATTCTTCCCATCTGAATCTGTAAGAACTAAAAGAAAAAAACAAAAGAGACAATGCAAAGGTCGGGGTGTCTAAAATCTGTGAGTATCATGTGGTAAAGCTGCTGCAGAAAACACATTCATGGAGCACAGTGTGCACAAAGATGGAAGCACAAATGCAGGGAACAAGCTGCCTGTTCCTGCAGATGTGAGTGTTCCTGTTCAGGAATGATAAACTAAATGCTTTAAATAAAACTGGAACTAGTGAGAGAATATCTATTTCTCCAGCATGAAGGTATTTGCCTTACTGTACCTACTTAATGCTGTTTACTGAATACCCCAGACTGCTAGCAAACACAGTAAGGAGGAGCTGGGTATCTGAGACAAAAATGTGTTTACTTGAAACAAGAAAGTGGCAGTATTAAATTGCTGCTTGTCAGTATTAAAACATAAACTATGTGCCCTATGCCATCAAATCTAGTGTGTTCCATCTTCTGTTTTATAACACAAAAATTTTCAGCAGTAGCCTTTAATGTTGCATAAATGTCACCTTACTGCAGTTATCTCCTACAGCATGATTGGTGTTAAGGAAACTCAAGCTAATGTCCTGTACATTTAAATATATTTCTAGCTGTAACGCCAAAAGCAGAAGATTTTGAGGATAAAACCTGTATAGGGGCACGCACACAGGTCTCTTTAAACAGCAGAGGGATGTGCTTTTAGTACAGGCTGCAGGAATTTGAGGGCGATGCACAACATCACCCTAATGAAGCAGGATGCAGTTGCTGCAGTAGCTGAACTTCAGCAGTTATTGTGCCTTGCTGGAGGGCTGTTTGCTGCTTCCCAGAGTGGAGCTGTCAGGACAACTGCTCCCAAGCCACTGCAAGCACGGCTGGGACATCGTGCTGTCGACGATGATTAAAACTGAGCCACCTGCCTGCACCAGAGTGCATTTTTGAAGGCTGTGGTAATTAGGAGACACAGGTCAGCTGTGGGGTCAGTACAGAGTAGAGGCTTATCATACCTTGAGCCTTGCTGCACCTTCTGAAACAACCTGCCTGACTTCAGCTGAAGATTTCCAGTGAGAATCCCATGGTTTCTTCAGTCTGAGGCTGAATGCTGGGCAATAGCCAGAGAACATACTTGCACCTTCATGAGGAATTGCTGTGTCCTACAGCCTTTTTTATTTCTAACTCCCTTCCAATTCACACACATTCTTTTCTAGCTCCTTACTCTTTGTATTATTACCATTACACAAGGTGGACACAAAACGCCTCCCAGCAGAAGACAATGGCCTGGGCATGTAAAAACTACACCTGGACTGCCTCTCACACAACATCAAACACTCTGATCTCTACTTGCTGTTCATAGATCTTGACTTGTGCAGATATTATGGAGGAGAAAAGGCACAACTGCATTTAAAACCAGGACTCTGAAAGCACACTGCTCTTATACTGATTTAACTATCTATAAATACACAAAGATCAATCACTGGCTTGTATCAATGCAATAAAACCCACTCTAAATTATTTAATGAATAGGAAATGGCATAGACTTGACTTTGCTTTACTCTCCAGGTCAGAAAATGTTCATGTACTTGTCCTGAGGTAGCCAATGTGGTCAAATATATTATGAAATAGGAAAAAAATGGAAGATTCAGGTTTATAAAAAAGTGCTGATGTTGGACAAGTGAATATCAGTTGTTACCACAATCTGCAGAAAAAATTACAGGCATTTGAAATACACACATTACTGAGCACCTTGTTCTTAACAAACATTGCAAAAGTGTACTTAGTATCAACTACCTGCTCTTAAAATTACTGCCTCTGGCAAAGTCCAGCTTTGTGGGGATAAGGACTGTGCAAGTTAATACTTTGCTAAAATACCAAATGTTACTGCAAATACCCTTTATTTGGAAGATTTGGGTTTATTCTACCCTGAGACAAACACTGATGCTAAGTTGTGGGACTGTGATCAGTCATCACATCACAACAGACAGGGACAAGGAAAGGTTCACAAAATGAAAGAGACTGAGGCCGTGCACTTGGATCTGACTCTTTCACAGATGAAAGGCTGGTGCGCAGGTTTCTTTACAAAATACTAGAGATTTTCATAGTATTAAATACATTGTAATCAAGAGACAAAGGAAAGCCACAGCAGTTTCACTCAGCATCTGAGGATGCTTGGATCCTTTGGATGCTTGGATGCTTTGCCAGCTAAATGCTAAGAGGGATTAAGGAGAAGTTCTCATTTCTCACCTCAGGAATTCTCCAGTCCCGGGCAGCAGCTCCCATCCCTTTAATTACAACCCCTCCCATGGCAGAAATTGTAACTAGAATCCAAGGGTTAGAAAACCAGCCACACAAATATTTGTTGATGAGAGATATAAGGGAGTATCACACACACAAATTTTTGATATGAAATGGCACTGGCACACACTGAAAATGCCAACTGCAGCAACATGCACTTGGTATCATCATGCAGGAGGAAGCAAAAATAAACAAGCACTTCAAAAGTACCTCAGAAGTAACCTTGCTAGACAGTAATTTACAGGTGTACTGGTAGAGAGGGAAAAGACCAGCATTAGTACATTGAACAAGCATGTTACAACTAGGAAACATGAACAAATTACAGAAATTCCAAGAACTGGCACATTACAGAGTATAAGACTTCAAGCAACTTATTGTCATAAAAAATAAAAAGGAAATGTAAGTCAGTTTGGTGTTATTTTAATGACGTTGCTTGGCCAGTCTCAGTCTTGTTTACCATCAGTGCTTGACCCATTTCCTTGCTGCTGCTTTCTCTTTTGCTCATCTGCTGAAAGCTGTACTGTTAACACATCCTCTGGAAGAAACGGCCCCCATTCCCAAGCAGCAATGTTCTTCCAAGATGTGCTTGATCTGCCCTATCTTTCTGAAAGGCACAGACCACAAGCCTTGACCAGAAAGGCCATGTTGTAGCCACTGAAGCCAGACATAAAACAGAAGGTGGTGATGCCTGCAGGAGAGACTACAGAGGATAAACGTCCTAACTGAAACCACCCTCCTGTCTTTTATTGTGTCTTATGCAGGAAGAAAGTGGATCTCTATACTTCAGTACTGCTGGTGTGCTCAGCACAAGAGGGAGCTCCCATGGACATGAAACCTTTGCACAAACCTCTCCATTCAGGACACCACAGCTGCTGTGCCAGGCACCCTGACTGCTCCCAGTACTTGAGGAAGTCCCTGGTTCCCCTCACTCACAAAGAGCAATGCTGAGCCACATTCAGCTCTCAGGATGTAATGCTCCAAGTAGCAGCTGCCCGTCTGCTTGTCAGTTATGCTCCTTCTCCCACTGTATTTAATGTATTTTTAAAAATAGTGCAGTGATTTGCTCTTTTGTTTCTTTAGCTACAGAAATCCTTTTTCCTGAGAACACTGTTCAAATGCTCTCTGCTGACAAATCAAAGCTATTTGTTTTTTAAATAATAATGGCTTAGCCTGGACTGTAAAATGTTCACTCAAACTGACAGTGGTACAAGTGCAGCACTTCTTTATTATCTTTCCCTTGTCAATGGCAGGAGTTGTTTACCAAAGGAGAGCGGAAAAAGCCAGGGAAGAGAAACAAAACACTCCTGCTGATCTGAGGAAATTCTCCCTGGGCTCCGCAGGACACAGACCTCTAATAGGATTTTGGGTGGGCAGCAGCAAGAATGTAAATCTTGTTTGGCTTTATGCAGTGGGCTTGGAGAAGAGGAGAATGACAAACAAACCTCAACAGTGTGGGACTTTGGTGTGCACTGGGACTTTGCAAATTCACTGAAGCCTTGAAAATTCATGCCAGAAAAGGATCTATCCCACAGGCTGTCAGAGTGGCACCAATCCTCTGGTAGCACATCTTTGGGCAATCAGTGCCTGGGAAGCTTTAGCAGCAGCAGAGAGCCAAGATGGCACCCAGAGCACACCACCTTTGGTCAGACACTGCCCTGACCAGCACTCTGGTCAGCACATCAGGGCTCACTTCAAACGGTAGCAGAGACCAGGCAACTGTGGCCAGTCTGCTTTCTAGCGAGCATGTGTGCAGCTCTGTAAGCACTTGAGGAACTGTGCTCAGGTGAATGACCAAGATCTATGATTTCAGCCACAAGCCACCACTTCACAGGCTGGGCAAGTCACATTCGCTCTTCACAGGGGTAGAGGAAGAGCACAGAGTGAGGACAAGCTGAGTGTGACCCCATTAGCAGAGCAACTTCTCTGAAGCTTCTGGCCACCAGGCTGACAGTCTTGGTGTGGGACTCGCAAGGACCAGTGCGCTGGTTTGCACAGTGGGAGCTTTATACCCAACTGTTTTTTAGTGTTCCTCTCAGCTTCAGCAAAGACCATGAGAGTTGCGATATGTGCACTGCAAGCTTCTGAGAACCTTCAGGGACAGACGCTCTGGGGAGATGGCAGGAAACAGCACTCACCAGAGCAGGTGGGGCCACTCTGTTTCACTGGGAGCTTTGGGGAGGGAGAGGAAACCAGACAGCAGCTCCTTCCTAAGATGTGGCCCCAAGATGCCACTGCCAGAACAAGACATGCTCCTGTTCACAAGCTGGCTTCCCATGTGGCTGTAGGAGTCTGATGGACAACAGAACCTTGTTTTTCAATGGTCTCAGCAGAATAAGGGACCAGAGAGCTTCTGGTGTGCACTGGAAAGGAATCTATCTGCATTTTCGTCAGCCAGCAAAAGTGCAACAGGACCCCTCCACAGTGCATTCCTTCTGTTTTTATGTATCTTTTGTTACTATGCAATATTCACAAGTAGTGATTAAAAGCTGCCAGACTAGTACAGTATTCATGTTACAAACCTTCACTTCTACATGCCTAATAAGAACCTGCCTTTAATGAACATTACTAGAAAGCAGTTTGTTGGAGCATCCTTGGCAGTAGGGTCATTGTTCAGACATCTCTGGGAAGTGCCTGGAGGACTTTGGCTGCTTCAGCAAACACAGCTGCTTCAGCTGTGTCCATTTAAAGAGTTTGACACTGAACTTGTATCTTATTATCTTCTGCACTCATTGCACAGTAATAATGACTGGAAAAAAACAGCTCATGCTCTGTTAGGAAAAAGGAATTTTCCTGTATTTTGATACTTCCAGCTACAAAATTACATAGCTCTTCTTCTTACTCTCTCTAATAAAGAACACCTTAATTCAGTTAAACTCTACTACTGCTTGTGTGGAAGAAAGACAACAAATCCAGCAGGAAAGAACAAGCTGGCTGTTGAAGGATCCAAGTTAACTTCTAAGACGCTTTCAGCCCACCTCCACAATGGGTGGTTTCTGGGGAAGTTATCAATTTACACTGAAGACTGAGCACACTTGGATGGGACTTTGTGGGGTCTACAAACACAGGTGTGAATATATGCTTGATCCACAAATTTCAAAGCATCACTAAAATAACCCATTGGAGGGTGTTGGGTGATGTGTTAATTAACAGAATCTGCCAATTACAGGGCAGCTACCCCCTGCTCTTATTATTAGTTAACATAATTAACAAAATGAAATGTAATACGAGCTGCCTTTAATATTTGCAGTGACACACTCTTTCTCTTCACTGGCCCACATCCTTCCATTTTGAACACCTGCCCCTTACAGTGTTAAAATCCTTACACACTTGTAAGGTGATCTGAGCAGATTCTGGTAAAATAATCTTTTTTGTTTTGTGTTGGTTCTTGAGAGTTGTGATCTCTATCACAGAGCAAAAAGGGAGAAGCAGAACTGCACTTACACTGCTGTCATCCATCCTCTCTCGTCTCTTGGTTTTGTGTGTTTCATAATCCTCCATGAGGGTCTGCATCAGGTTTTTGGGTCGCTGAGCTCCTGCAGACTCCTCGGATGGAGGGTCTGACTGTGAGGCAGGGCCTTCTGTGGTGGGAGATGGAGGAGGCTTGATCTTCTCTATCTTCCCTGCAATGACATGAAAAAGAATGACCCTTTCTAAGCTGAGGACTCACAAATTGTTTACCAAAGATGACAGCTGGAGAAGCATTTTCAGCAGGTTTTGAATGAAGAAACAGTTTGGAATGAAGTCTTTGAAAGAATCTGATAGATCAAGATGGTCATGGACTTTTAAAAAAACCTCTCCCTCTTCCTGTAACACACTACACCAAAACACTACAAAATCTTTTTACAAAACCACCATTGTTTACAAAAGTACCTGCTTGAAATACCCGTTTCCTCCTACATTTCTGTGATACATTTCTGTGATTTGGAAATGTTTGTAAGATTTTGGAAAACCTCAAGATTTTTTTTTTCTGGCTCAGCCAATACAACACACAGGGACCGCAAATGAGACATCCAAAGAAGGGGTCTTGTTAAACACAGCTGCCTTCTCTTTTTCCAATACTTCATATCTGCTTTGTAAGCAAGAAAGGCTTTGAGTCGAGCCCCAGTGCTGCTCTTTCCTGCAGCGGTTTCCCACCGGTTGCACAGAGTGCTCCTGGAGGGAGACCTGTGGCACAGCAGGATCAGGTCTCTGTCCTATAAACTCTTGGTACAGACAGGGCCCTTGAGTTTCCTCCTGGTTGAAGGAAAGCCAGAGAGAAGTAATTTTTCTCTCTGGCTGAGCCCATCACACCCCATGGAAGGATACTGTTTTGAGCACAGTGACCCCAAAGGTGGGTAAAAGGTACACCAGAACAAGAGACCACTGCTATGAACTGCAGCAGAGCCCATGGGTGGACAATCACTGCTTCTTTGGGAAGGACAGCCTGCCTTTCTCATCACCAGGCACTGACCTGGGGTGAACAACCCACCTCGTCCTGGTGGGAAGAATGAGTGCCAGGTTGTGGGAATGATGTGTGGGGGTTCTCAGCTGTGACAGGAGAAAGCAATGCTGAGCCAAAGTCAAATTTCCTTTTCCATGGGACCATCATCAACTCTTTGAAATAAGACACTTCAATGAATGTAAAAAAAAATACCATAAAAAGAGAAAAATAACCACTGCAAAGCCCTTAAAAATAAGTGAAATACTCAGAAGGATCATGCTGATTTTCAGGAAACTTGTTGCTGAAACAAATGAAAACCCTGGTCCTTCAAAAAGCATCAAGACAGATGTAGCCACTAGAGAGCAGCCTTGAAATCTCCTGTAAGAAGCAAAAGGATTTATAATTGAAGAAAGAAGTGAGCCAACATTGAGCCAACACTGCAGAGGTGTTTTTACAAGAAATCCCCTTGCCGGGCTTGTTTCATTTCTGATCAGTGTTGATGGTAAGTTTCTCGTTACAGGCTTAATTTAAGCTGGGCAGTGCAGTAATGAGGCTAGGAATCCATCCTCTTTAAATCAACCCTACCAGAGACTGGAAGGGGAGTTTCTATGGGCCCAGATTCTTCTCTGGGTTGCATCAGGACTTGCTCTACAGACAAACAGGAATTACACTGCCAAAGCAGAGGCCAGCAGCAGGTCCTGAGCTGCTCAGAAGCACCCATGTGTGACAGCTTAGACTGCTCAGCAGGAGAGACGTGAAACTACTGTCACCCTTACCAATTAGGCCCAATGGGTAAAAAAGTGTGGTGAAAATGAAAGGCCTGATTAAGGGTCAGATATCTTGCTGTATTACTTCTTTCTTACACTAGTAATTGCCTTGGATGGATGTAAGCAGTGGAGGAAGAATGAAGCTTCTCAGATGTCTGCCCAGACTGTACCTTCTCCAGGGACACAGACACATCACAGGATACTCAGACCTGTGCACAAGCCTATTGGCTGAAAAGAGATCCTTCCACTCCCCTTCCCCTGAAAAGCAGTGCAAAATGTAGGTTTTGGGGATTTCCGTTTTAGAAATGAAAGGGGTATCTTCAAGCAGGTCCATTTGCCCTGGATGGAAGGCCCATCAGTTTTCATATTCACAGAATCAGAAAACCATTCATGTTGGAAAAGACCTTCAAAATCATTGACTCCAAGCTTTGTATTGCATGTATATATATATTTTATATGTATACAATACACATACACATATTATACATACATTTATTTATATGAAGGCTATAGCATCCCAAATCTACATGTACATATTTACTTTTTACTTACAGATGCTGCTGAAATTTTTGAAGACATCTGCATAGCAGAGAAAACTTTTCAAAATACAACAGTTCAGCAGGACAGATGGTTTTAGGAAACCAGTCTGTGCTGGAGTCAGGGATTGCTGAAGTACATAAAAATAAGGTACCTTTAGTAATATGGAGCCTCATTACCACACCAGGTGAAGCGTGGGCTTCTTTGCTCTTCTTGAGCGGCAGGTGAGCAATGTGAATATGCAAAATCACAAACAAGCAAAGAGTGAATAAAGAACCTCTCAAAGATTCTCTCACTTCATACACATCTTCCGCTAAGGAGGGAGTAAGAAAGCAAAGGGCAAATGAGCTGGGTTCGTATACTGTTCAGGCACTCCTGGAAGTGTTCTGGAGATGACAGATGAGCACTCCAGAGGAATCCTTGGAGAAAATGTTTAACTTTCTTTTTTTCATACCAGTGCCTATAGAGATGTAAGGAAACAGCATCTTCCATAAACATTTCTGCTCTAGCCTTTCTCAAAATTCTGATTTTAAAAAGGAGTTCATGCATATATATTATATCTGATCCTTATTCTGTGCATGCACACAAGGCATTAAAAATCTTGCAATGGCCACAAAATATCTTGCCCCCAAGTTTCTGCTTCTCTTCCCACCACACAAAAAGCATCCTCAGGCTATGGCTGAACCTTCCTAAAGCTTCTTAAACGTAGGTATTTATTAGAGAAAATTTGAAGTGGAAAATGGTTTTCAGGCTGAAGCGGTTGCTCTGACAGAGGCTTACCCACAGCTGCCACTCAGGGTACGGAAGTAGGAAAGTATGGGGAAGAAAGAAAAGCGCAGCACACACACATCCCTCACAGTTACCTACAGTTTAGAGGTATCTGACTGCTTGCATCTCTGAGCTGCAACTTGCCCACTGGGCTTATGCCACCCACTGGAATTTTCTCATTTAGTTCATCACCTCAGGGCAACAGAAGATGAGCAGGGTGGGCAGCTCTCCTTGATACCTGTGCAAGTGCAAGTGGGTTTGAGTGCCTGCAGATGAGCACAACGTGCCTTCTGCCTCACTTGGCAATGTTTCAGTGACAAGCACCAAAGAGGCAGATGTGGCAGCTTCTCAAAGTGTCTCCCAGGCATGGCTTCTTCTGTAGGTACTCCCCATCCCTCATCATGAGACAGCAAATATTGACAAAGGGTTTGGCTCCAGATGAAAAGCCTTCACTGAACCGAGACGTCTCATGTAATGACTTTTGCACTTCTGCTGAGGAACAGGATTACTCAGAGCCAGGCACTATAGGAAGTTAGATACAAGTCCTTCACAGTCAAAGTTACTCCTAATAAAAGGAGTAACAGAAAACATGGGAATTACATCACCAAACTTACGCTGGATCCTCTCATGTCACACTCTCATCATCCTGCTCAAATAAACTATCAGACAGCCGCAAATGCTCTGCCCAGGAGAGATGCTGTACCACCTCCACACTATTGGAGGAAACCACTGTCTTGCTGTGCAGCTGCTCACACCATGTCAAGTGCAGCAGGAGCTGCAGCAAAGCAACACAGGAAATGTTCAAATTTAAATAGGGCTCCACAAATATTTTGGGATCCATGGTGACTATCCATACAGTCACGCTCAGGCACTTTTTTGGTCTTTCTTGAGCTTCCCCATGCAGGAAACCCAACTTCTTTTGGAAAAATTCACATAGGTTCTTCATCTTCACCTTTCCAGGAGTACCCTGGAGAAGGTCTTGTCCTGTGGGCACATTCCACTGTTCCACATTGCCCTGTGTCTCAATTCAGTGATCTGAGATGGATTGAAAGGTTGCTTCAAAGCATCAAAACCAACTTCAAAGGATAACTGTCAGCAGTACAGAAGTTTATTACTATGAGACCTTTTGGATTGTGGCATACAAATTGAGTGTTACCATCGGTTGTATGAAAGTTGCAGGTCAAGGTGAGTAAAAGCCAGTTTGCTATCTAAAGTAATTAGCAGTTACTTCACACATACACCTACATTGATTGTGTTAATCCACCAAACTTCAGTTAAATTACAGTGCAGTTCACTGCAGTCCTTTTCTGTGGCTTTTCCCTCTGTTACCCACAAAAGTATTCACATGGTTCAAAGCAGTGAAGACGGGCGGGAGTCATAAATAACCAGGGAACACCAGGAGTCCTAGTAAAGCTACTCTGCCCAAACCATCACCTAAAATCAGCCTGATTGTTAGGCCATTGCTAATTAAGTTATTATGCCTTCTCAAAAGAGTGAGTTGCACTTCCACAATTAAGGATTAGATTTTTCAAATCTAATTTTGATTTTTCAAATTTGTACTTGACCCCTTAATCCATTTCTGCTGAGGTATCCTGATGTTAGTGCTAATTCTTTCTTTGGAAAAGGCAATTTGCTGATGGAAGTATCTCTGTTTCTTCTTTATTATTATTATTATCATCAGTAGTAGAATTATTATTATTATTATTTTTCTTTGTGAAACTAGATATACATATTACAGTAGCAGACATATTCTACAGCATATTCCTTACTGTGCCCACCAGAGTAGGCTTTCTTTGCTGCTCTGTATGTCACCTCTGCTCTGTATATCCTAACAACCAGATTTTTGTGCCTCTGCTAACTTACATTTTGCCTTTTTTTGCAAATATTGAAAAGATCCTGTGACTATTAAAAAGAAAGTTGCTGCGATCTTGCAAGGGATTACATGGCACTCCTCCACCCTATTTCTAAGGATGCCTGCAGGCTTTAACTGCAATACAGCTGGCTAAAGGGACAGCAAGGAAGATATGAGCTGAGGTTTACACACATTCCAATGCTAAGGGTGCTGAACTGACATCCTGCAGCTAAGAGCTATGCTGAGCACATCTGCTGTTCAGAAAGCACCAAAAGTAGAAGAACGAAGAATTACTTTGGCAAATGTTCTTTGTGGGTTTTTTGATCAATGACACTCTTAAACACTGCCACATATTAATCTTTTCCTAGAAATTATTTCTTTGCCTTGTCACCAGCTGCAAATTGCAGTAGCTTAGTCATTGGCTAAGAGATCTCACTTTTCTTTTTGAACATATGGCATTTAAACATTTAAAGGAAACTGTCTGGAATGATTCATTATAAACAGAAGTTTATAATTTTCTCTAGAATGTAATTTACAGCAAACATTTTTACAGACACGAAGTAAATGCCTTGTTGTGTAGAGAAAGCAGAAGCATCCTGTTTTCCCAGAAGCTCTGTTAAAATAAGTATTAGTGTCAGCAGCCCATCCAACATCACTTCTGAGTAAAATACAATCATTATCTGCCCCATTTTGAGCACTTTCAGCTACAGATGATGCTGTTTTTGAAAGCAGTCATGAGCACACTGTTACGCAACAAGTCGTCCTAACTGACGTCTGTGGTGCCCTGTACCTCATATCTTGCCAGACATTTCTCAGAACACTTCAGATTAGAGGGGATCCTTATGAAAAATGCTGTACTAGAGGAGTTATAACAACAGCGCTTCAAAGAAAAGACTCGTATTTGCTACCTTTTTTTTCCAAAAACACATGTTAAGATAATCCTCTTCGTAGAAGAAACAAAACTAAGTATTTGCTATTTATTTATTTATCATACTGAGTAATGGGCTAAATCTAGATCTTCTTCAAGCTTACCATGACTTTCAAAAGAAAATGACTACCACTGACTTGTATTTACACCCGTGGGAATAAAGACAGCATTTAAGTACTCTTGGTAAAATGAACACTTTTTCACAATGACCATTGTTAATAAACTTTGTAAGTATTAGCAAAGCATATGTAGGTATATGCTTATAAAATCACCACACAGAAATAAGCCTGATATGTGTTTCTGGGGTTTTTTTAAATATATTTTTTCTATATTATATTTAAAAGGCATCAGTGCTTGATATTATTTCTTGAGAAGGGGAAGAGGGAGAGAGATATGCTGTAACTGCTGTGAATGTCACCAAAAGAACCCAAAAACTGATCAGTCAAGAGGACTTACACTGAATCTATTGAACATTTTGTTTGTGATGGCTGTTTAATTCAGTAGTGAATGACACCAGCTAAAATACATGGCGACTCACAGCTCTGGATATCATTTTATAAGACAAAGTTCATTAAGACCAAGACCTGAAAACAGAAAGCAAAACACACAGAAAAAGAAATCTGATTCAAAACCCCAAGATTTGCACATCTCCACTACTTTTGCCCTTCTCTAATGATGTGTCAGAGAACAGGAAGCCTATTAAGAAAGGCCTTGTATGTTTGTCTTTCAAATATCCATGCAGCTGTAAAAACAGGTGCTGTCCTTCCTTGGGATGATCCTAGATTTCAGTGGGTGGTCTGAGCAGCACAGTGATGGACATGTCATGCTACAATGTGGCAGTGGGTAAATACAGAACAGGTTTTAGTAAGGATGATCAGAATCTCTGCATTACATTTGTGAAAAACCAGAACCTTCTGCAAATGTGCTCACAGACAGAAAGTTAAGCTGGCTTATGCAGTTTCCAGGCAGATGAACCCATCTGCCCTCCCACCCCCTGCAAAACAATGTTTTCATTAAAAAATGACATAAAACTAAACCATACCTGACCCTTCAGTCACATTTCACTTCCACTCTGACACTTTAGGCTCTTACCTGGTGCAGTTTTGTAAGACACGGTTCTGGTGGGCATGGGTGGTGCGGTCTTTGTAACAGGGCTTTGTGCCATTTGCAGACCCTGCCGCTGCCTCTTCAGCTCCTCTTCTCGTTCCTGGGCGGCTCTGATCTCTTCTTCTATCATCGACAAAGTCCGCTGTTTCCTTGACCGTAACTTGAAAGGGCCCACGGTCACTTCAGGCTCCTGTGTGGCCAGGATGGAGGCGGTGCTCCTAAGCTCAGCTGCCTCTGAATACTTGCTGAAATAGCTGACTTCATGCCTGTTTTCCTCCACAAGGAATGGCTGGCTGGCTGAGTACATGGGTGACTGCTGCAAATTCTTCCCTTCCCTGAGTCCTGAGTCTTCCTCTTTTGAAGTCTTTGGTATGGTGTCCCTTTTTTCTTGAACTGGTGAAGACACCTGGGGTGGCTCAAACACTGGGTTCTGATGCTCCTTGGAGGCTGGAGCTGGCCCAGTGCCAGCTGGCTGCTCTTTGGCTGAGACCTCTTTCTCTGCTGGGATTTCTTCTTCTTTGCAGTTTCCTTTATCCACCTGCTCAGCTATGGCTTGTTGGATGGCATTTTGAACCAGCAGGCCAGCATGGTACTCCAGCTGGTCGTCCATCAGCATGGAGTCTGCCAAGGCAGAGGAGGGCGAATCACAGCCTGGGTCACTGAAAGACTTGGAGATGCCTTCAGCCCGGCACTCTGCTGGGGTGTCGGCCTGTGGGGTCTGCGGCAGGGAGAAATCCACTAGAGAATTTTCCTGCAGGGCGCTCATGGTCTCATTGGAGGCACCACTGTCACTTATATTATCCATGCTGAAGTCATTGGAAAGGGTCTCCAAGACAGTGGTATCCTGAGACCTGACAGACAAGTCATCCAAACCAGAGTCAAGCTCTTCTGGTGGGGAAGAGGCGCTGCCTGACTTTGGGAAGTGGTCTATAATTCCCTGTCCATCATCCTTCACCATTGTGAAGACTGCCCTTGCACTCATGAACTCTCCATCCTCTGCCCACAGCTTTGAGGCTGGTCCAGCTCTGGGGCTATCACTGCAAGGTAACTCTCTTGCTGTGTCAGCCGTGATAGTCTGAGCGCTTTTGTCATCTTCTGAGCTACAGGAGACTTTCTGTGCTTTGACAACCGTGACATTGTTACCCTCAAGCTGTCCAGTTTGCCCACACACTGAAACAGGTCTCGTCACAGAGGACATCGGCCTGTCCATAAATTGAGAATTGAGGCTTTTGTAGAAGGGTTTGATGGAGAACATTTTGGGTGTTCCTGACCGCCTTGGTGGGGCCTGACCCTGAGTTGGACCTGCATGCTCCATCAGCTGGAACTGCTTCCTGGCAGCCAAGAAGTCAATTTGCTCTGTGACAATATCTTCTTTCTTGAGATTCACTGGCTCTGGGGGCACAAAGGAGCAGCTGACCTGTTTGGGGGATGTTGGTGCTGCACCTTGCTGCTGCTGCTGCCTCTCCTTGCGCTCCTTGTACTTCTTGTGAGACTCCAAATGCTCTTCATCGAGTTGATCCTCCAGGGGCTTCTCCTGAGGAGGGTTCCACCATTTGGCAGCAATGCTGGGGTTTTTCTTGACAGCCTGGCTTTTAATGAGTTCCCTTCTTTCCTTTTCAAGTTCCATCATTTCTTCCGATGGTCTCACTTTGCGGACTCTGTATTTTTCCTTCTCCTCCTCATCCTCAAAGAGCTTTGAGGGCTTTTTCTCTTCGTGAAAGGCTCGAAGCTCAAACTTTGCCTCTTTCTTAAGGGTTGTAAGAGCTGTTTCTCCATCCTTAGAGGATCTTCTAGAACTGTTCGAAGAAGTGGGACTTCCTGGCACCTTCAGACTCTCCCTAGTGTCTTCTTTCAGTCCACCCAAGGAATGGCCATTAGATTTCAGGTTCTCATCTGTTATACTAGCTTCACATGGCTCAGCTTCCAAGGATGCCTGCTTGTCTGCTACATTTTCTTCCCTTTCACTGGATACTGACTCTTTATTGACATTAGCAGATGCTCCTGAGCCATCCATAATGGAGACTGCACCTGGTTCAGGGGAGGATGTCCCATTAAATGTACTGTCTGCAGCAGAATCGCAGCAATTTGCCTCCAGCACTTCATCTAGGTATCTGATCTCTTTAGCAACTTCACTGTCCAGGGATTCATGCCTGTCCCTAAGTCCATTTCGGCTGGAAGCAGGGGAAAAGAAGTGGGTTGGATTGTCTATGGGATGTGGTGAAGCCACTGTGGTGATGCTTTTGTGTTCAGAAACTGGAACTTCAATTTCCATTTTCTCTTCCTTTGTAGCAAGCACAGTAGCCGGCTCCAAGAAATTGGCACAGTTTTGGTCTCTGTTTTTTCTTAACCTGATGTCATCCTCAGAGATTCTGGAAGATTTCTAAAATAAAAGAGAGCAAAATTATGATGAAGTCTTAAAAAAAGACCACTTAATTTTTTGCAGAGCAAACACCATCTGGAAAACAAATCCTAGCACTTCTTAAACTTGAGATTAAAGCATTCCCTCAGAGTGTGGGAAAGCAAGGCAAGCCATTAACACAAAAAATAGGAAGTTACCTTACCATATGCTGGAAAAGGTACTAAAACAACAACAAACTTCATTTAAGACTCTCCCATTCGCGTATCATCCTCACTTTGTCATTATTTCATGCCTGAGTCTTGGTCTGTGACTAGGAATAAGCTTTGAATTTCTAAGTTAACAGTAAGTTGGCAGTTTAGATTTTTCAAAAGATTTGCACATGCAGTACACAACACCTGTCATCTTGGTATTCCAAAAATGCTTTCCACACCTAAAGGAAATCTCATAACGCTTCTACAGATGAAAAGTATTACTGCCTGTGCTTTGCAGAAACAGATGCTAATGTGCAGATAGTCGGTGATTCACACCAAGTTAGGAAAAAGGATGTTGCAACGGCAGGGAATGTTCAGTTCTCAGTGGCTCAATCCTGGTCATCAAACATGGAGTAGAATTATACGGTGCTCTAAAGATGTGGGGTCTTCCTCCATCCCACATGGAAACCACACACAACTGCACTTGGGAGGCATCTGCAACTCCCATAGCATGAAGAACACCACAAGGAGCATGACAGGGACCGCAGTCAAGGTCTCCTCCCTCCCACTTCTTTGACCTGTAATGCAGATGTACTGGGTTCATGTTTCTCCCTGACTTGTTGCTTTTAGTCACAAGGAGGTTATTGAAAGAAATACTATTTATGCTCATATACAGGCAGATTTTACTGGTCAAGAGGCCTAATGAACTTCCTGTGAGTAAAGTCTGAAGGAACTTCTGATTAAGTTAGTAACATGTCAATTAACTTCTCAATAATTCTATACTGCTAAAAGGCAAAACCAAACCAAATTACCAAAAATAAAGAGGACATTTTAAACATGGTTCTTCAAAAAGCACTTGCTAACTCTTTTTAACTTCCTAAATCATGAAAACCCAAAGTGATACATTACTCACTTTGACTCTCCTTTTAAAACAGAAAGGTGGTTATCTGAGGTCTCTGTCTGCTTTCCATATGTGTTTCTATGTGTGAGGCATGGGCTTTGAAAGCAAATGGCAGTGATCAAACCCTGTGACCTCAGTGGCTACCAACAAGAGCACCACTGTCTGGTGGTCACCCCCACCTTGCTGTCCCTTATCCAGCATGCTATTAATACACACTGCAGCAGAAGATGATCAACAAGGAACATGATGGCACTTACCAGTGACCTGAACAACCATATTGCCGCTGGATTTACATAGGCAGTCAAATGCGTTTGACACACCTTAAAAAATCACAGCCAGTCATCCAGAAGAGCTCTTTCTAAAAACACTCTGAAGAGCTTTCTGTCTAATTATGTAGTTGTACACAATTGAAGACAATGCTGACTTCAGCCATTAGATATTTTCTTCTTAATTGTGCTTAAACATTGGAAAAAAATCTTTAAAAAAACACCAACCTGCTTTTGTCCATATATTTTACTTGACAAACTTCACTGGTTTAACTTGCTTCACTTCCTCACTTTCTGGTGAACTTAGAAATACTCCAGCTGAAGTTTCTAGAAGTTCTTTTCTTAAAGAATATTGTATTTTTCATCATTTAAATATCTAAATGTGGCCAGTTTCTTCTTTAGTCTTGCTAATGGTATATTCAAGAAATCAGATGTTCTGCACACAAATACAAAGTAATTATAGAGAGTGTTTACTTTTTCAAGTGGGCACAGACAGAATGAAAGAATCATAAATAAAGGTTTCTTTTAACCTGAAAGGGCAAGAATTGCTCTTGATTTTCTGGCAGAGCTCCATGTACACAATGGATACTCAGGTGACAGGATTTAAGACTGCAATACCTTTTCCATATTTGGGGTTACATCTTCCCTGCTTGACTTGCTGCAGCAAAAAGGAGTATGCAGGCACCTAGTGCCATCTGTGCAAAGTGCAGGACTGACAGCTCTCCCCTTTCACACAAACAATGGGTATGTAATTATGCTCCCGCTAATATTTGCTTCTAATCAGACAGATCAAAGCCACCAGTGACAGTGGTAGCTAACCACATGTCCTCTGTAGGCACAAGAACATATCTTCAATGGACACAGAAAATCAGTTAATGAAGATGTGTTCTCCTGCCACTGAAACACATCTCCCTGCAGAGCCAAACCAGAGCTGAAGGGCCCCTTGCCCCTGTACTTCTTGTACCTGCACACCATGGATCTGGGAATACACCTGATTGTCCCAGAGACCGCAGTCACTAAAGCATGTCTATTTCCACCACTGCTCTAATGGGTGAAACACTCCAGTTCACATCATACTTGGATATTCAGGTTCAGTAACAGAACCCCAGGTGCAGTGTTCTGCCTAAATCTCTTAGCAAGCAAGAGCCCATCCTCTCACCATAGCTGCAATCCACAGCTCACAATTAAGGCACATGCACATAAACAGTCTAATTAGGGCATGCATTTGTTACAGCACGTAATTCTGGAAGTGCACGTTTCTATGCAACTAGTGTGGCACATGTAATTATTTAGCAAAACAGACAATTACGCAGTAAAATTTATGAGGAAACATTGCTTTTTATTGGAAGAGCCTTTCTGTGCTAGGGAGTAGCAACTAAGCATGAAGAAGGACTCCCAGCACAGCAGAGAACCTAGTGAGGCTTGCTAGAAGAGGAAAAAAAAAAAATTAAACAAACCACATCTTTTTTTTCCTCAAAACACTCTGGGAGAATGTGGGGACAGCTTCGTGAGCTCATGGCAATGAAGAGTACGCTCCAGACTTCTCCATGAGGAGAAGAAATCAATCTACTGATGAATTACTTGAAGAAGAGAACTGAGATAACTATGGACAGAAGTAGATGACAAAACAAAGCTTTTCGAGACAGTCCAGGCCACGGCACCTGCCCAGGATAACTGGGGGTGGGGAAATGGCTCATGTTGGGATCAGCCACCATGGGTGGGAGGCGGTTTGGAAGAGGGGGGCAGTGGGATGCACATAGACCCCCTGCCTCAGCTGTTTGGCAGAAGGAGGCGAGCTTTCCAGGGGGCTGCTTTTGCTCCTAAGTGATAAGTCTGTACCAGCAGCTTTGGATTTGCTGCCTACAGGGAGGAGGCCTTTCAAAGCCTTCACCATTACAAAGACCTGTGAATGGGAAAAGGGCTGCATTCAAACCTAATTGTAGTCAGCAATACGGCATTCACAGTGATGCCCTTAAACTGCTCATCTAGACCCAGATTTTCCAGAAGTTGCTGTTACATTTACACAGTCTGAATGTGCATTCACTTCTAAGTCAAGATACAACAGGGCAGTCAGTGTCACTTCTACAATGCTGCTGCACTTTAGTAAACTACAGTTATTAGCAGCTTAGAAAATTATTAGCATATTTTCTGTTTGGCTGAATTGTTCATCTACAAAAGTGTAAGTGTTTGGGCAATCAGCTCTTTTAGAAGGAAAAAAATGTGGGTGTGCTAGTAGCAAGACCTAGCAAACGTGCTGCCAGTGCCTTCCTTTGTTTGTTTGATGCAACACAAAATGCCTACGGAAACAAGTGGGAGGCAATCCTTCTGAGCCAGATCAACATTCTTCTGAAGCATCAGTGGCAGTGGTGGGAAGGGAGAGGAAAGGATTGAACAGCTAAGAAGTTTCATGGTTTAAGGAAATCTGAAAATTTCCTCACTGTGGGCTTCTACAGTAACTCCAGCCAAGTGTCAATACAGCTTTTGATGCTGCTGGTCTCCTGGCTTTGTTAGTGTTGTCAACCTTCCATTTCTTTGGCTTTTATATTCTTTTGGAGATGTCCTGTACTTCATTTGCTCCTCCTCCCACTGCTTCAGCACTGAACCAGTGTTTTCTACAACCCTTCCCACTCTTCTCTTGGATCTGACTATTGGGCCCACCGTACATCAAGCAGTTTTAGTAGTAAAACCTCACTGGCAGATGGTTGACTGGCTAATCCATACCTCCTTGCTGAGGTCAGTCATCTTTTCCCTCTTCACTTACTGTCTTGGCCTGCCTCTCTAATGTCTTATTTGCAAATAAGAAGGAAGCAAATGATGGATTCGTTAGGAAGTTGACTCTGGCAAACCTTTAAGAGAGCAGCTGCTTTCATTCACCTCACCCTTTTGAAGAACACAGTCATCACCTACATAACAGATGGAGCCAATCCCAAACACAACAAAGATGCAAAAGTCAACTGAACCTCTGTGCTTCCAGCCAGCCACCCTGTCCAGAGACAAAACTCCTAGCCAGCCCAGGTATTGCTTCATGCTTGCTAGTGACAGTAAGCCTTTGCAGAACTCATTTTCTCTTTAGAAGGATGGTAGGACATCAAGTGTTGCAGTTCCTAATGAACCAGAAAAACTACAGTTGTAAATGGTGATAGCACCCATCCCTCACAGCTCATGTTCCCTACCACACAACAGCTGCTCAGACAGGTGCCACCATCCCACCCCAGCTCAGGTGGGAATGACAGCCCAAACCACTGCGGGAGCAGCTCCTGTCTCACAACGGCTCCGGCACTCCCTCCCTTCCTCCCTCCCTTAGCAGGGCCTCATGGAGTGGCTGCTGCCCCATTCACCTCCAAAAATGTGGTGATTCCCCCTTGACACTGGAGGGACAAGAATGTGCCAGTGGGAGTCTCTGAACAAAGCAGTCTGAAGAAATGGGCCAAACATTTGTGTTACAGAATCTTTCTATTTGGGTGAGCTAAGAGAAAGGAGTAACTGGAAAAAAAAAAGTTCAAAAGGATGCTAGAAATGGGGAGGGGAAAGAGGGGTAAAGATGGTGATGTGGAAATCAAGGAAGGAAAGGGTTTCTACCACATTACCTACAGAAAACATATATTTTCATTAAAAAACCCAAACCAAAACACAAAAAACTCCAAAACCCAAAGTGTTGTCTTCTTGCTCCTGTGTGAAAAGGTCTCCCTTTTTCATACAGTATTTTATACTGACATCTAAAGGTTTCAAAAACTACTACGGGAAATGTTGTCCAAAAAGTTTACATTCAAGTTTCAGAAAAAAAAAATCCTCAAATCCTGTTGCCAAATTTGAATTTAAGACATTTCAGGCACATGCTGACACCACCTTGAACAATTCCATTCACAAACCCACTTGCACACAAAAAGCAGAACCTGGCCTGCTCCTCTCACAGTACATTATACAGTGTCTTCAATACAAAGACTGAAACAGTATCTGGTTACCAAAATGTGTTAGTGTTGAGTGTCACAATGACATTCTCCTCAAGCAGCTCTCTACACTCTTCTGTGACTTTTAGGAGGGAGCCAGACAGTACAATATTTTCTTTATGAAATGCTGGTTTGTCTCCTAAACACTTCAAAAATCACAAGAGTACATTCTAAAAAAAAAAAGGCAACTTCATACTACCTCCCCTAAGAAGCAGTGAGGGGTGCTTTTGGAATACAGACAGTAATAAGAGATGTGGGGATACAATGCCAAAAAAAGTGCTTACTTGGAGAGCTTGCTGTGTGACATTTTTAATGTGGTTTTCCTATTTCCTTTTCTCATCTGTTTTAGCAAAGAAGTTGTGATTGCATTCATTCAGAAAACACGTGAAAGGCTTTTCAATATTCTTTTCATTCCATCTGAGCCACAGGCTTCAGCTTCCCCATGTGATACACTAGAAAGATCTTTTATCAAATCAAACTCTCATCTTCTTTTGCTGCCGTAATAAATTAAAGACGGATAAAAATGGCCCAAGAATTATGAATACTTTAATGATAAACATATACTGTGTGACAGGATATTTTAATGATGAAGACATAATCAATTGACACTGTATTTTTCCATACGCGCCTCTGTAGCTCCGGTACTTTTTGTGCCCTCAATAACAAATAGGTGAAGTTTTTCCTGGGTAAGTCAGGATCCAAAGCTGTAATAAACCTACTAATTTCCTACTAATTCCAGGGCACATAAATTGTAGAGGTTTTCTACAGGTAGGAAACCACCTGATCTTGTATGCCGGTTATTTTCTCTTGCTTCCTGAAAACACAGATCTGTTTCCTCCATGAAGAATTTGCAACCCTTATAACTAGATTTCAACTACTGCTACAGCAGCAAGAAAATCAAGTATCTTCCTTCTTTAATGCTTGTGCAGCTGTTGTAAAGAAGCAACAATAAAACACTAACTTCTTTTTACAAAACATTTTAATTCCTGTAAAGAACTGTAACTGCACGAAGCACCTGTATGGACAAAGGGATATATACAGAAATTAATATTTAGGGACAAAAGGCTGCTAACTGCTGAGTAAAAAGAAATACCACCTCTGATAAAGAAAAAATAATGCAGAGTTTATTAGAGTATGATGGTTACACAGCTGGTAGTAGGGAAAGCAATATATATTCAAGTGGTGTAGATGCAGGTAGTACTCTGTGTGGGGCTGGTTAGCTTTGCTATGAAACCTCTGTTCAGTTTTACATAATCAAGAAGCAAATCTGAAATTACAGGAAGCTGTGATTAAACTCATTCAGAAAGTGCAGCACTGTTTGGTGCTGCCACACTCCACACTCACATCCCGTTTTCTATCAGTTGCACATCGGAAGAACCAGGAGCTTGAACAACCCAAGAGACCAGTAAACTGGTGATGATTTCAGGTACCAGAATCTGCATTCAAAAGGCCATTCTCCTGTTCTCTGCACTGTTGGCTTCTTGTAATGTAGGTCAGCCTGAAAGCGCAAATGAATTAGAGCACTAAATGCGTGCATAAGAACGCGTTTCATCCAGAAAAATGTGTTTTTATCATCACTCTCATCAGTTCAAATGGCACTTCTGATGCTCCTTTCACTTGAAAAATTATTTCTACCTCAAATTAAAATGCACCACTAAGTATTATCATTTCTCATGTTGCTTCACTCAGTTCCCTAGGACAGAAAGGACAGTACATCCCATGTGCAGACATGGGAAACAAACCAGCACTGCTGACGGGTAGCGCTAGACTTAAGGTATGAAAAAACCACGTTCGTGTGTTAATCA
>WEIT01009505.1:60467-75329 GCA_013389985.1 Dryoscopus gambensis | reverse complement strand
GCCACTGGAGGACAGAGCTGTAACTGGAGCACTACCCAGGTGTGCAGGAGGTGGAGCTCAAGACCCTTGTTTGATACAGACTCACGGGAGTTGTCCATTTGACATGCAAATGCTCTGTTTTCACTGAACCCTAAAAGACTTGCACTATATAATTTTATTTTTTTTTTAATGACCTGTTTCTCATACCAACTAGTTTTGGAAAATACATTGGTATGTTGCAACAATGAATGGGCTAATGGTAATGATGTGTGTTCAGTATAGCAGTGTAGCTTAGTAGCAAAGGCAGCAGATACATCCTGCTAAACCCTTTCCTGCTATTCCTGGCCTCAGATAAACCAACAACCCTACTCCTCCTCAGGAATTCAGACTCACCACTGCCATCAACTTAAAGTAAGTTGGGGTTTTTCTTAATTTTTGTTGTTTGGGGTTTTTTCTCCCCTTAAAGCATCAGTCCCACCCAAAAGAACCTGAAGTTTATTTAAAAAGATAAATAAAAATTGTAGTGTTACTGGTTGAAACAAAAAGTTCAAACAGAAACTTGAAACAGCTGAACCATCAAGAAACAAGTAAAAATGAAGAAATCTAAGTCAAAGTGATGCAAAATTATTGCTTTTAACTTCCTGAAGTGCAAACATTCTTGACATATCTGAATTTTTAACCAACTCTTCTTCATGACTATAAGCAGTAAGCCTCTGCGTCCCCTACGTCATGCCATACTGAAATGAAGTAGGTCTACAAAGACCAAAATGCTTTTCTCTAGTAAAGAGTCCGTATTAGTATTAGAGATATGCTGACCAATCAGCAAATATTATCTTCTAGAGACGTCAAGGGCAAGATTACAAAAGACAGAGTGCTGGCCTCATCATCTGAGAAAAAAAAGGACCCTTACAAAGTGATTTACCTGCTTCAGACCCTAGTCTTCCAAATTTGCAGCACAAATGCACATTATGTCCAAGTATGCTGGGTTTCATGGCTAAATCTGTGTGTATGAAATGCTACTGTAAGCAGGCAACTCTTATTTTTTTTCTGCAGCTCTGAGGATCCTCAGGTCTGCAGGCCCAAATTTGTGTCTCAGAGTGGCAGGTCATATGGAATGTGAGTGCTGAATGGCCACACGGCTGCTCTGCCCATGCCAAGAGGCCACCTGTAGAGGCAGATGAGGTGTGTAAGCAAGAGCTCAACCAGTCAAAGAAAAATACGTAGGTGGCACCATGTTCTGTGACAGGGCCTTCGCTTTGGGAGACATCTTCAATCTGAAACCGCCCTCGTCTGTGAAGGAGATACATAATGTATCCTCTTCGCGACACAAGACGAGGTACTGAATGTAGGGCACAAGCTATGCTATGACTGTTTCTGGGAAAGAACATACCAGATTTTGGCAGCTGGTTTCAACTTTTGGTTCAACACAAATTCTTTAAAAATGTAGCAGAAACAGTGATTTGCAGTGTTGTATCTTCCAATTAAGCAGTAACAAAATTCCAGCACAAGCCCTTTCAGGTACCTCAGGCCACAGACACTTCTCTATCAGCCCAAACACCTTCCCACACCAGTTCCCAAGTAACTGCACCACCTGAACGACAGGATCATTGTTACAACCTTTTAAAGGGCTAATTCTCCTCTTTTAACATGGGGGAAAAGGGATAAAAGGGGGAGAAAAAGGGGGGAAAAAAAGGAAAAAAATAAAGTGCTCCTCGTCATGGAAAGTATACACAAGCTTAACATAAACCAAACAAATCCTCTAGTGCATCCCCTTCCTGTTCAGGGAGTAAATACCCTGCCTGACTTTCTGAGTCTGTTGGACTAGCACTCTTACATGACTATGAAATTCAAGATGTGCAATAGCAGAAGAAAAAACAAGTATTAAAACTCTTCCCTTACTCCCTTCTGTATCACCAGTCTTTTCATGACATATCTCACTGGAAGAAGTGCTATTGTTCTCCTTTGTATGACAGCAAGGTTGCCTGCATGTGAGGGAAGGTCTGACAGGCCCAGGGTCACCATTTCTGCTCATTATTTTCAAACTATAATCTCCACAGACATCTCTGTCTGGGACTGTAAAATGAACAGTGCCCCAGAAGACTGGCTGCTTGAAGCAAAACTGGTGCTTAAGCACGCAGCTACTGGAGTTTACTAACATTTTAAGGATCTTCTTATTTTTAATACCTCCTCTACAAATCTACCCTTACCAAACCAGCAGAGGATTAAATATGGGTGTTGAACGTCAGAGGGCATCCTGTGCAAGGAACCAGAGTAAAACAACAAAGATACAAAGGCTGGTTCAGTGCCTTTTCACTTTCAAGTGAATTGCTCCATTCCCCAGCCTTCTCTCCAGGTAAAACATCTCTGCATGGCCCCACCAGGATGAAGAGAGGCAGGGAGCCCATCTCAAGAGAGGGGACGCAGTTTTCTGAGCAGGTGCCCATCCAGCATGGATTCCAAGCATGATGCCAGTCCCATCATGCTTGCTTACAAGCTAATTTTCCATTTTTGGCAGAGACACCTCCTAACAGCCAGGGAAGGCAGTTTGACAGAATTCTTTTTTGCAACAAATACTTTTTAAAAATAAATAGTGTTCCTGGATATTTCCTCATGTTTAAGGGGCTATTTGAAAACAATCAATTACAAAGAATTTAATCTGGTGAGCAATCTTAATTTTTCTTCCTCCTTCTTCCAAGGAAATCGCACGCTTTAAACCCGAAGGCCACTTTTGTTTATTTTATTAGTAAAAATTGGCTCTGTCAGTTTAATTTCCCCTGGTGCTGTAACTAGACCTGCTGTTCCTAGGAAGAAGAACAGTATGAGAAAACCAGTATGAGACAGAAATAAAACCAGTTTCTGAGATTGGCAGTATGGACAGCACGCTCACACCTCAAACCTCTCCTTTCCAGAGAGAACCTCTCACCTGAAACCAATATTTCAGACAAAATCTTGACTGCTGCTGTAGCAGTAGCAGAATAACTGCTCAGCATGAATTACCCAAGAATGGTCACCAAAATAAATTCCAATAGGAAACTGCCACATTAAACCTTGATGGGGGAGCAGAGGGCTCTTACATTTCACTAGTGCTTTGCATTTTCTGGATGTTTTGCAGTGAGGAGGTGCAATGCAGCTGCTTTTTGCTGCCGCTTTCACATGGGAAGGCTCTGACACAGCTTACTGTCAGGGCTGTGTGTTCTTATGACAGAAAAAGACTACAGCTTCTTTGGAAAAAAATGCCTCCAGCCTGTACTTATACTTATATAAATGTCTACTCACCCTGACACCTGGGCTAGGTAACGTAAGTAGGAAACCTTTAATCATGGTGAAAATGAAGAGTTTGTGTTCAACACAACACAAAGAATACCTGGAGGCCCTCTCTTGATGCCATTTGGATTGAAATCCATTTCCAGGGCTAAAACTGGTCTTCATTTGTATTTCCATGCTGAACAGGTAAAACTTCTTAAAAGATGCGTTCACACTTGACTGTTCTGAAAACTGGGGCTTTGGGGGCATTCTTCATTCAGAAACAAAGTGGCACGTGGCATGTTTACTACTCTCAGCACAGCAAACATAAAATACCATGTCAAAACTACCAGAGATGGAGCCATAAGTGCCAATCAGCTGAGAATGCTACATGTCATGAAAAGATGAGGGCTGGAAAAACAAGTGAGAAAGGTCATCCAGCATCCCACTTATTTCTTTTCCTCAGATACTGACAGTTAATATTTAAGGAGCTGTTCATCTCCTTACCTGCTCTCGCATGCAAACAAGGAATCTGAAATGAAAAACTACTTAGGTTTGTTGCAAGCCATTTAGTGGGGGAAGGATATCCTCTTGTCTTTCCTCCACTTTTTCAGTACCTCTCAAAAGCGCTGTCTTACTCAAACACTTTTGTTGTGGGTACTGAGGTGGGTGAAAACTCCACAGCCTGTCACATCACATGCGACCACTGTCACCACCCAGTGTGATTCCTGTGGCCATGTACTACAGTCACTTCACAGTGAACTCTTCACCTCCACTCTCCTGTGGTTTAAAAGTCTAAAGCTCACTTAAGCATCTCTCAGTGGAGGGGTATGCAAGCAGGTGAGTGCCTCCTTAGTCTTCAAGGTGAGATAACCCAAGCCAGCCTGATCTGCGCTCACAGTAGGAAGCCATGCTGCCCTGCTGCAAGCCATCTCTAGCTGCTCCGTGCTCTATGTGTGAGGTGTGCATGGACACCAAAGGGATAACTGAGCAGTCCTTTATCAGCTGCCCGATGGGAATGGTCCTGTGCAGGCTTTTGCCTCTCCCTAAACACAAGGTAATTTGAAGAAGCTTCCCCTGGAATGATTTTAAATGTTGTTAGCACTTGAGATGACCTGTCATCCTACATGCTGAAGCTGTTTCTCAGGCAAACACAAAAGACAAGGAAAGATACCCAAAACCAAACCAGTCCACAACTACCCCAGTTAAAATAAGCAATTTATTGTGGTAGCAAGGAACCTGTGCACAGTGTTTGTTTTTATTTGTTTAGATAAGGTGGCTGGAAACAAAGATCCTCAGGAATTTTGAAAAAGCTGATATAAAAATGTTTGTTTTTAAACAGAACAAAATGTTTAGGTAACTCCCAGACTCCCAGTCTTGCAAACTGGAGTTATATTTGCTAATTTGTATTAATTCAGCCAAAATATTAAGCTTTTTAACTCTGGTGCCATCTTGCAAAGTTACATGGACTGCGCTGGCAAAACAGAGAGGAATGTTCAGAGTTATGGGAAGCTTAAGTTCTTTGTGCAGTCAAACTTTTTCCCATATGATGTTCTTCTAGATGCAGAGTTGCTGTAGCTTGGAACAGACACAGTACTTCAGCTAAACACATACAGAGAAGATTGGAAAGGAGGGATCTCAACCATCAAGAACAAAAAAGAACACTTGTTTGCAATAACAGCACCCACTGCTATCTGCCATCTACCTAAAGGAGACCAGTAAGAAGCACAGGACAGCTTATCAACATAAATTTATTATGATCAGTCTGCTACAAACCAAAATTAACACTACAAAATGTCAAACAGCTCCAAGCTTAGAAAATATGTGTTTCAAGTTGCATTTAATGTTTCTTTTGCTGTAATTACTCAGCTGTTATTTCTTCTACACTTAATATTGACAAATTGGTCACAACACACCCAACTTTATTCTATAACAATTCATTTGCTTCATTAACAGGGTAGCTGTTTTTTTAATAGGGTAGCTCTCTTTATGGAACAACAACAGTAGCAGCAATAAAATTACTTTATGTCAGGGAAAGGACCCTCCAGGCTCTTCTCCCCTGATTTCCTCCCTCTCACCTCAAACCCTGAGCCCCCTGCCCTTCACCATCACCCAGCACCAGCAGAGTGTTCAGAGGGAATCCTGCATAGCACCACCACAATGCTGACTGGCCAGCTGATGTTAAGTTTCTCCTGTGACAGGCAGCAACTTCTGAGGCTAAACTTCGCAAGAACTCAGCATTCAAATAATTGCATTTTCCTTGAAGAACTGCTGAACACAGCTTAGGAGGCGCAGGCAGGCCATTTCTGGTCTAAAGACACAGCATAAGTTCATTTCATAAAAACCTTCAAGAAATCCACGTTCTTGCTTTCCTATGACTCCAGAAAGATGTGGGAAATGCAAGGAAGATCTGTGTCACATCTTAAGTCTTAGACACACATTTACTTCCAGTGGAGGATGATGCCATCCAGCAAGACTCCACACAAACAAAGATAAGAACTGTGATGCTTAATCAAATGAACAACAACATTTCAGGAAATGTTAAGGCATCTTAAACTACAAAAGAAACACAAACATGCATTCCCTGATCACAGTGATTTTCTAGCATTTAGAGGCAATTACTTAAATTTTTCCAGTAGTGTCTTACCGATAAGCTTGTGTCAAGCTGGCTTATCTTCCAAGTCATTATAAATTTCCTCTAATGCTCCCTGCTATAAAACTAAGCTTCACTGAATTGATGGCAATGTGCAAAGAAGGGTAGATACAATTGTAGCATAATATCCTACATAAATTCAGCATTAAAACTTAGCTCATTCTTCAAGTAATTAATCAGTGCAAATAATTGGTTTCTCTCTAACCCAGTGAAATGCAATATAACAACATGAATTCCCCCGAAATTCAGGATGCCCCTGAAATTTCACTTCTTTCTGAGATGCAAGATTCAACTACAAAATTTAACAGGAGAGAACAGAAATTAGCTTGCTGACAGTAAATGCACTGAAACAAGCACCATGTTCCACTATAAGCTTACTCCTCCTGATGCAATAATATTTTCTTATTTAAAAAATGCTGGGTTGGAAACATCTGAACTGTCTTTCACATTCTGGAGGGGGAGGTGAAGAAGAATGCTGAAGGAGATTTACCATAGTGAGGCAGAAAGCCCTCACAAATACAAGACATTCCCAAGCAGCACAACTTGTCCTAGGATAAGGTAGATGCTCAAGTTCACATAAATGGAAGAAAAGATAAGGCACTCTGAAAGTCAACACACATGCATACAGGTTTGCACATACTTAATCTTGAAGCCTGATGCTGTGAAACTTGTGCACTTTAAAGGAAATACCAATTTGAATAAAAGATGTGTAATACCAAAGCCTTGTTAAAGAGATGGCTACAGATAACTTTTACTTGTGTGATAGCTGATTAATTCATAGCGTATGTGGGAAAGCCTATTTTTATTGATAAGAACATTACATGATTTCTTAATGACATGATTTTCATTTTTAAAAAATTCTCCTTCTGCAAATTTATTTCTCCTCATTTAAGAACTGATAGTGAAGAGCTCTCTGTAAATCTGTATTCTTGTGCAAAACAGAGAGCTTTTAGGACTGTTGCTGATACCCTACTGGGCAGTGTTGCCATATTTGTCAGTTTCTTGTCATTAGAGATTCAACATATGAATTAGGCATTGTACACAGACAGTGCAAACTGTTAAGTATTGACAGACCTCAAATCTTGCGATACAAACACTGTGCTATTGGTTGAAAGTTTACTAATCTCAGAATTATCTGGGGCAACTGTTTATCTCCTTTTTCTTTTGTTTTTCTTTTTTTCTTTTTACACAGTTGATTTTCCTTCACACTAAGACTGGTCTACATCTTTTGCCAAGACAAAAAGATACTCCAGCAGTTTTAAATACACTGTGAACACACACTGTGAATATACAATGTTCATTCTGAAGCTCTCCAGATATTGCTAATTACCTCTCCAAATATTGCTACACTGCTAATCGTAAGCTCACTACCTCCGCTTGCAAGACATAGCAAATGCACTTGCAGCAGTCTACATGGCTTGAAGCAACAGATGAGAAGAGATACAGTGGTTCCCTGGCTGCTGGAGCCTGCCCTCCAAGTGCTCTAGCCCATCTGTGTCAGGCATGAGCACTGGGTGTACTGCTGTAAGCTACATCTTCAAATCACATTTATTAATGAAGAGGTTCACCACTTGCCAACTATGCGCCAGACCCTAAGACAACAACCAGTGACATGAGGCCTCCCATCATTGTTGTCACTTAAGAGGAACTTCCTCTTGGCCAGCCTTGAGTATTACAGATGCTCCATGGGGGACATCGGCCAGAGGCCTTCTTTGCTCCATCACTGCTGAGAGACAAACAGGAGCTGCTGCCTCTTGGAGACTGCAGAACTTGCAATTATGATTACCTATGCCAATTTGTGTGTCCGAAATTTCTCTTTTCTGAGTTTTTTTTCCAGAATGTTTTCTCTTCCTTCTGTTGATCATTGGTTTTCTTCAAGCTTTCTCTTCAGCGCCAGCTGTTCCTATTCTTCCTCTGGCTTCTTCTATCCACGGCCTTCTTGCATCTTGATAAAAAAGGTCATGCTGAGTGCATCAAGCCACATTCCTTCCATGTAGCATCTTGTAATAGCAACATCCTGTGGTTTGAGCCCATTCACCCTGCCTCTGCCCAAGCTGGCTTCCACTGAGGTTCTGCGTATGGATCTCACTTGGAACATAATGCTGAAACATAGCTCATCAACTGCCCAGCAGTCCTCCTGCCTGGCCTTTTCCAAGTGTTCAGCTACAATCTGGGTCTGAGATCAATCTCACACTCTGGTCAAATATCAGCACTGAGGCATTTCTTCTTAATTCCCTCCTCCTATTACAATAATAGAACAGTAAAACCAACCCATAATGATTTCCTGGGCTCAAATCAACTGCTCAGCAAATTAGGGTCTCTAACAATGACAAGAATGCAGTGTTTTGGAAAGTAACTGCATTTGTAATTTGGAAAGTTGTTGTAGCCTGTGTGCCCTGTCTACAGTTGTCTGTAGGGGCAGTGAGAAGCTCTCTGCTGCAGCACACACTCAGGAATTGCAGTAATTATACCTGCACGGAGAACAAGCTCGTCCCTTCCTCTTTCTCTCATCCATCCATCTATCTATCATCTATATCCATATCTATCTATACCTACATGTCTAGAGGGAAACAGACAGGGAGCAGTTCCCACTGTGGTAACTCTGTGGGGCCAGAGGATGACTTCATGCTGAGCTTCATCTCTTCATCTATGCACATAGCAATATATGCTATCTCATGGTAAATTCTAAGCAAAGGAAAGGCTGCCCAGCTCGAATTGTGTTCCCAGCCTATTCTCCTGTATGCAAAATTGCACAGAGGCAGCTGGAGAAACATGGGATGGCACTGCAATTTCATGTATTAAAGGATGCAGTCTGGAAAGTGCAGGCACAAGAAGAAATCCATAAAGCCTTTCTGTCATTCTTTTGCTGATTACAGGGATGATGGGCAGAATAACACTTTGCATATTTCTAGTCCCACCATACAAATACCTCTAACCACACTGTAGGCACCTAGGTGTTTCACAGCATGCCAGGAAATACCTTAATTTCACAGAGTATCCTCAATCAGTATTTAAAAAAATCCTTTCTGTAGCAGACCACCCTCCTAGTCCATTTTACAAAACCATGAAGGTTGCGTAAAATTAAGGCAGTCATCAAACTGGGACAACCTAAAAATGCGCGAATGCTTGAAAAAATAACAAGCATTAAGCAGCATGCCAAATATTTGACTCATTACAAGGAAACAAACTTGTGAATTAGATGGCTGGACATTAATGCCTTAGGATGACACTGCACCCAAGATGCTGTAAAGGCTCTGAGATTTTACCCAGCAGCTGCCGGTAAATGGTTCAGTGACAACCCCTCCTCTCCCTGAAGTGTAGTTGTCCTTTCCTGCAACATATAGCATAAACTGGTCCAAAATTTCACACAAAATTGTAACACGGTTCAGGGGGAAAGGCAGAGCAGCTCCAAACTCTGTGAGGAAGAGCTGGATTACCACCTGAGTATTACTTGTGGAGCATTACCAACTGAAAAGGAGCCACCAACAGGGGAAACCATGCGACTCACACCTCCTGTTCTAAAATTGTTAATCCAGCATGAAATTCTGACACATTTGTCAATTTTGAAACTGCTTCCCCCACAGACAACCTTTCTGCACACAACCATAGGGAGGGCAGGGATTGTTGTGAGTAAGATACAGTCTGGGGCTTGTGAGAAATTTCTTATGACAGCTGTCCTTTGTCCACCAAACCAAACGCTCATGCTGCAATCAGTCCGTTTTCGGGTTTTGTGTTGGTCTTTCTTCCTCCCACAGCTGAACAGATACCCTTGGAAAAGGGCAACAGTGTAACCATGGAGCACTCCAATGACACCATTTGCCTTCCCAGGATCACAGCATTAGACCATACACCAGCTTCACTTTTGTTTCTAACTGCTGCTTCTCTGAACGACTGGGTAGTAAACAGGGCTTTAGCTTGCTGGAAAGAGTTAACATCAAGATTTCTTTTGCAGTATTAATACATACTATAAAAGGACTGGAACTGTAATTACTTATAGGCTGAATGCCTAAGGTTTGGAGTACAAGCTGTTTGTTTGGTGTTTGCCTAGCTCTGGTCTGAACAGGTCATAAAGCAGATTTGGGGCAAACCTTGGCTGTTTACTTTCTTGGGAGCAGCCCAGTACCCAGGGAAGTGACTGGGGGGAGAGGCAGCTCTCAGCTGAGGCAGCCACGTGTGCCTGCAGCATCCCATTAAAAACTCCTTCCCCTTGCCTAAAACTCCTTCCCCTTGCTGTAGGCTCCTATAAAAAATGCTTAAGCACCTGTCTAGCTTTATTGCCCCCAATTGGCTTCTCTGGTTTTAACGCAGGAGCTTAGAAACTCAGGATGCTGGGAGAAATCTCAAGCTGATTTTCACACAACAAAAACATCGCAACAATCCCCGCCTCCCCCCTACCGCCTCCCCGCCCTGACTGACATGTTCATTTGGTGGTTTCCCTTTCTGACTGACAGGTTAACAAGAACCTGGTGCTCAAAAAGAACTTTTATGAGGAAGACGAAAATGTATTTTATTTTATTTTTCTTTTTATGTACTTTGTAACTCACAAAGTGACGGACAGCAGTTTTGTGAGGTGAATATCATTTATCAAAACTGACACATTCAAAATGAGGCAGGGACCTAAATTAGTTACTGTAACTAGAAAAAGAAATACAACAGCTAATCTCAAAACTGAATTCGTATTCCTTATGAGGACCTAAAACTGGCAGTACTCATCATGTGAGAACTCTGACCTATAAATAATCTTAGCTTAGAACAAATGAACATTTTTGCATAATGCATTACAGTTTTCTGGCAGAACAAAAAATAACACCAGACCAAAGCCATGTCTCGTTTTTAAGGAAAAAAACCCAAGCCAGTAAAACCAACCTCCAAAAAAGGAAATGTCTAATCTACAAGTGCAAGTATCCAAGCATGTCTCCAACCCTTCTCATTCCGTTTAATAAGAGAGGAAACCAGGCCACCAGAAGTTTACAGACTAATGCAATTACAGGGTGGCTCAATAAGCACTGATTTGTCTGTTCTCTGTGACATGCAAGATAAAGCTATGCTAACAGGTCTGGCTTTCCTTTCGCAAAGCTGAATACTCACAAATCAATCACAATAGATGTTTTCCAGGAGAGAAATAGCAATTGGTTGTTGGCAAATATATGAATGACCATTTCTTATAGCTATTTTTAAGATCCATTAATTAACTAAATAATTGGATTTACCTATAAATAACAAATGTATTTTCATCAAATGGCATTTAACATTTCTTACATCACAGGTGAAAAAAAATCCTCTTAGCAGTATTAAAAGGCAAATAAAATTAAACTCATAATCACAGCACCACTTCAGAATCATCATGAACTTTGAACAATTCTGTGAATACAAGGGTACAAGTATACCACTAAAAAGTCACTTGCTGAAAAAAAAGCCACTTGAAGAAAAACCAAGTTGTTTTGCTGTTTGCAAGTGGGATGAACGTGGGAATCGGCCTCTCTTCTGGAATGGTGAGTGGCAGTTTGCACATGGACAACAGCAGAGATCTGGACCAGCTCCAGATGTATTGAAAGCAGAGCTCATTGTTTTTAGGAACCACAAACACTACAGACCAGGCCCTTAAAAGAAAAAATGCTGGAATCCTGATGCTTAAAGTGAAACTCTCAGAACTGGTTCCTGACACCTGTTTCTAGGACAGACAGATCTAGATCTTAGTGATATATATATACTCAGATCTGAATGCTAAATTTCAAGTATTCAACAAATGGCAGATTTGAGGTGTCACTGTCCCATCAAAAGCAAAAATAGAATATACAGAAAAATAGAAGGACAATCCAATCACTAACTTAACATCCAGTGCTTAAGAATCTCAGATTCTAAAAAGAAACGAGTACAGTACTACTTAATTTTCATCACAACCTATATAGGAAAGTTGCCAAGACTACTTCAAAAGTTTGTTGATTGTTGAATCTAAAACACCCATACTACAGTCCAAGGGCTGACATTTCACCTAACCAAGGACCATCATTATTCATATTGTTGACTACAAGGGAATATATCCAGCTTGCAAAAGGATAATTCAACTAGACCTAGGCAGGACCTGAGTGGGACCTCTCTGTTGCTCTACGAGGCCATGGAAGGAGTTTTTCTACCCAGAAACGCCCTTCATACCATCCTGGTATTTTTGCTCAGTGGAAACCATCATGCTTTGCTACACCTTCCAAATTTGTACAGACATGCATAAATCAGTATTTCATATTATGCCAGCTGATAACTTCTGTAAACGCATGTGGACAGAGCCTCACTGAGTAAGTCAGCTAAGCAGAAATTACCCAAAGGAAATACATGCCTTCAATTAAGGCATTGTGAACATCTCAGCAACTAAGTAACAACATAGCTCATGTGCTTATCAGTGCGTTAGCACCGACATCTCTTTTACCAATTAGCGTCTCAAAGAGGATAAAGAAAAGATCATAGCTTTGTCAGGTTATTTGACAGCCAGCTAGTACAGAAGCACTGCCCAAACCTGCAGCATAATTAAGGGCATGTCTTCAAAGCAGAGCTCACCCAGGCTCACACCACTGTGTTGCACCCCCCATCACCACTCTGGTTCGCACACAGATGCCTCATTCCTGGATTTGGCAGAGGTACCATTTCTGGCCTAGTAACACAGGCTGGAGGCCACATGGATCCTCGGTTCATCTCCGAACTGCTCCAAGTGGCTGCCAGGGGTCCTCATCCAGCCCTGAGTTTGCATGTGTCTGATGCCAGTGCACATGCCAATTTCGTAGTGGAAATGGTAAGTACAGACCTAAAATATGCTGAAACTGCGAAAAGAACTCTTAACCAAGGCACTTCACCTTGACCATTTCATCAGGAAATCTGATTAATGCTCAGAAGCTCTCAGCACAGCTCAGATGGGGACCTCAATGTTCTTGGTAATATTCTAGTTTTAAAACAGCAATAATAACCTGGTCACAGCCTCCAATGAGAGCTTAGCAAAGAGGTGGACACATGAAGGCAGGCTGCAATATCAGGTGACAACAAGATGAAAGCAGTATGAATGAAAAGTGGAGGTCATGCACATGCCATCAGCATTACTCTTCTCAGCCACAGGTGTGTGCTGGCATCACAAGGGTAAGACTTGAAGGAAGAGAGGGAGAAGGTTTTTCAGATAGTTAGACAGACTGTAATTAAAGCCGCAAGCCAGAACTTCTTCCAACCTCACAAGCTATGCAAGGTAAAAAACAAACAAACAAAAAACCTTCCCAATCACTCTGCAATTTTCAGACAAAGCCTGTCCCTCAGACGAGGGAGCACAAGGCATTTCTGATTGCACTGGGGAGTGTTCAGGGAGACCATGAGTAAAATAATGCCTATTTTCTAACAGGAAGATCTTAGCAATGGTTATAATTAATGAAGGGAACAATTTATTAAAGGCTGTGATTTATGGTCCCTTATAGGACATGTGGAATCAAAACTGGATGTTTTTCTAAAAGATAAGCTGTAATCCAAACAAAAATCAATTTGGGGAAATCCACTAGTCTGTGTCACAATGCCACTCATAATGGGATCACAGCTGATGCTTTTAACTTTATAACCCCTGAATATAGTGAGTCATGAATGTCAACAGTATTGTTCTTTCCTCCAGTAAAGTGTCTGGTGATACGATGCCCAAATCGTGGGCGTGTTATGATTAATGTTATATTTTACTGTGACTTTGCTCAAGAACTTTTTTCCCTGATGATTGCCATGGCTTGGACAAGTTATTTTTCCAGGCATTATGATTCAAAAATTGACTTCAGCAAAAGCTCAATGTTTTTGTATTTATATCCATGTATGTTTTCCCAGCACAAAACAAGCAAAGATATTCTAATGGAAAGTGGAGACAAGTTTTAATTATTTAGACTTTATACCAAAATGGCCCAGAATAAATTTATGAACACATAATCAGAATTTCTAATTTATTGCCAGAAAACAGCAATGAAGGTACACAGCAGCTCAAACATAACAATTGTAACTCTCTGGAGAAGGGGCTCTGAAAGTCTTTCTCACTGAACGAGGACACTGAACATGGTGGACAGCTCAAAAAAGATTAAGACACATCTGCTGTTTGCAGGTCAGGGAATTTGGTGGTATCACCACTCCTTCTTTCCCCAGTTTATCTCATTCCTTTCTTTGGCCATGTCCAATCTCTCAGTCATATGAAAAACACAGTGCAGTGAGAGCAGACCTGTGTTCCACTGGGTCAGGATTAAAAGACTGAAAACTAAGAAGAGAAAAACAAGTTGAAGAGAACTGGGAACACTTTTGAAAGACAGAAGAGCATCATGTAGGAACAGAAACAACAGCTTAGAAGTGGTTTAAGTGTAGTGTGTAGCACTGTGACTAGCAACAGCAGAGATTAAATGACCCGGGTTACTTTAACAATGTGCACAAACTGGTATTGCTGGCACTTGATGGAACTAAAGCTCCCTAATCATACAGCAATAAAAATAATCCCATTTGCTCAGATGTCATTATTTAAGTCCCACGAAGCCAAGAACTGCCAGCACAAAAATGTGGCTATATAGCCCTTTTTATTTTCCTCATGTTTTTAAGTTCTCAGCAGTGAGTCTTTTTTCCAAGCTTTTCTCTGCTACCAGAAAAAGCTACAATCTTTTCTTTACTTTAAAAAATTATTTTAAAATTATTTAAAAATNNNNAATTATTTAAAAATTCTTTTAGATAGTTACTCTTTAGAAATTCTTCTATGCTCCTTCAGTCACATGAACTCAGATTTTCAGCAAAATGCTCACTTTCCAACACTCAAAAAAAGAAAAGCATGGCAGTATAGAGAGGAAAAAACACTTATGTGCAAGCAAGTACCATCCAGCCACGGTGGGCATTCGTGGCTCACTCTTCTGTTTACCTTATAGGACATTGAGATTCTTTGCTAGGACCTTTTATGCTGAGAAAAGGATGGGCAGTACGTGATCCAAGTCTATTAAACTAGAGTCATCTTC
>WEIT01009505.1:40665-55356 GCA_013389985.1 Dryoscopus gambensis | reverse complement strand
GCACAGGACTGCTCCCCCTTCAGCTCAAGGTACAGAAAGCAGTCATAACAGAGTTCTGTGTGTCCTACTGGAGCACACACTCGACTGTTCCATGAGGAAAATTCTCTGAGAAAATGTACCTCCCCATAAATATTTTGTCTTTCATGACAGCGAAGGGAGAGACAGCCATGAAAAACACATAGACCCTACTAAAGTACTGATTTGACCAAGTATTTGGCAAACAACAAACACACCTGAGGTCTGGACTAACATGGATTACAGGAGAACTTAGGTTAAAACACAAGATAGAGGAAGTGCTGCCTTCTGCTAAAGTGACATTAAGTTACTTCAGTATGGCTGAGGGTAGGACTGTGCATTGTGCTGAGAAATAGTCATTCTACACATCCTTTGAACCTTCCCATGGCCAGGTTTGCAAACAAATGATGTGGCAAACAAAGGAGCCTGTCTGTATGCATCTTTATCTTGTACCCTCTTAACACCTTTCTTTCTTTTCTCTTCATTTTTTTGCTCATTACCTATACGATGAAGTCTATACCGTAGGATCTATCTCTAAATACCACAGTATTTAAACTCCAAAGTTAAATGAGAATATAGATACAGAATGGACCAACCTAAGTACTAAGATACAATTCTGCAGACTTGTCAGTGAACTAAGTCTGCAAAAATACCTGAAACCTATGAGATCCTATGGAAAATACTAATGACAAAATGTTTTGCCTTAATATAGAATATTAAACAAGCTTCTTAAAAAGGAGACCTCTGATCTTTGATTTTCGTAGTGGAACAACTGAGTGCTCTTGAATAGCTCAGACACTAGCTAGCTGAAAGTATTGCGATATATTAGCCATACTTAGAACAGTTAATTAACTGTGAACAATACATTGAAGCTGCTTTTACATATTTTGCATTAAGAAAAAAGAATTCATGCAAGTAAACAATTAAAAATGCTTAATCTGAACTTTTATGACCTTACACCCATACAAATACAATTTGCTTATTTTCTGCACAAGTAAGCCATCTTTTTTCCCCTTTCATTCTAGGCTTTCCCCCGTTTCTTTTAAATTAGAAAAAACCAGGACTACTAAAACGTCTTCAGCCCACAGCCAGTTTTAAGTGAGATCACAGAGCCGCTGATGTTAATATAAACATTCACATATGAAGATCAGAAAGTCAATGCAATTGTTGACTTGTGTTCAAGGGGAAACAGCAAACAAACAGACACACTAAAAGGGACTGTGCCATCCAAGCTGGGTCTATTGACAGACAGTACAGGCTAATGAATGCCCACTGTGTCTGAAAGCCCATCATTCTTCCCTTTCACCAAAAATCATTAACACCAGGGGAGAGCTTTCTAGGGCTCAGAAGTCAAAATACTAACACAGCATTTCTCTCCAGCCACTTTTGTCAGAAGGGTTAGTGTTGAAATCTTCTTGGAAAAGGCAGGCAGGATTTACAGTAGCGATGCAAAATGCAGTTGGCCCTTGGAGGAGAATGCAAAGCACGTACCAATAAATATCACACCCACATTCTGTGGTTTTTGTTTCTCAAGCAAGGGTCATTCAACTTCCTGTGAGACTCAGAGAGCACAGGATTTACTAGCGCTGCCCTTCTACTCCTTCTTTTATTTCCCAATAAATACAAAGCCTTAGGATAAGGTTAAGAACTTATTCAAACTGATGAAGCCAGAAAAGTTGTTTATCTTCCAGTTGTCCATGAGTAAAGAAGACGAGACACAGCATCAAAGAGATAAAACCTCCTGCTGTGAAAAATGCATGTGTCTAAAATATTAGACTGGAATTTAGGAGACCAAATTCAATCCCAGGCTCTAATGTCTTGGAAAAAATCACTTCATCTCAGTGTCTTTTATCAGAGAGGTGTCTACAGCATATTTTGTGAGTTGTGTACAAAGAGTGTGCTTATGAGGACATCTGCTAATTTATCTCCTTCTTTGAAGACTTCAGAACGAATCTCTAACATAACATCAGTGAATGACACTGATCCATATTGTATCTTTTTCCTTTTGGTATCCAAAGAACCCAAGAAGAAGAGGCACCCAAAATCTTCAATTTTCTTTTTTCATTTTACTGCCCATTAAAATGGTTCATTACATTTTCCTGGTCCCACAGTGCCCCACTGAAGTGCAATGGCTCATGCAATAGAGTGTACTGCAGTCCCAGAAGTGCGAGGAAGACCTCTGCTTCCCCTCCTCTGCTCACCACTTCTGACATTTGACGGAGGGGAATTTGAAATTCCCTGACGTGCCTTTGGTTTTGTCCATGCTATACGCACGCGCAAGTACAGAAGTGGTGTGAGGCGTAAGGCATCGCCGTGCTCCTTATTCCCTCACAAAAGGTAGGGAACGATTCGTACCTGTCGTACAGAACATAGCCTGGCTGGCTAAGGATGCTGCCACATAGGAGCTGGAGGCTCTCTCAGTCTTGGCCATGTGCACTCAAAGACTTTAAATAACCACAAGGTTTGACAGTTGCAAAATACATGGTTTGATGATCTGAAATTTGGGCAAAAGTACTTGGGAGTCTAATCCTGCCTAGTCTCCATCTGTAATTACTGAATGTCATGAGCATTTTATCGCAAAAACAAGAACTGCAGAACCAAACAAGAAAAGTCCAAGAATTCAGCCTGGCAAGCTCCTCGGGAAAGAGTGACAGGTATTTCTAGTATTGTTGCTTTTTTATTATTATTTTTACTACAATTATTCTGTACTACTGTACTAATGCTCTTCCCTTCCTATGGCAAGAATCCTCCTACAGGTATAAAAACCTCATTTTCCATTCCTGCCTCCAGGTTGGAAAGGAGTAAGATAGAAATTTTAAAGCAGCCAGTCTCTAAATCTCCTGAATTAAATTTATAATTTTGTTCATCTTACCTCTTCTGTTGCACAACATTTCATAATCCCCATTTTATATGTGACACATAAGATCAGATTCAAAGTTATCTTTATCATCAGATAATATATGCAAGATGTCAGACAGTACACCAAAACATGCAGTATCAGCAACATGAGAAGCCTGTCTTTTCCAATCATATATCCCAAAGGCTAAGCAAAATTTTATACACAGATGGAGAGGCTTGAAAAAAAGCAGCAAAGTTTTGTCTGGACCCTGGATGAGAAGCCTGGAGCATGCGAAACTAGAAAACATCCTGGTGCTTTGTGGAAGAAAGTCAAGTTATTATGCAGGTGAGCTACTGATTGAGGGCTGAGACCAAAATATTGGGTTTCTTCTCTTTTTCCCTTTTTTTCCCCAGTCAATCTAATAAATTGTTTCTTCCTACAAAACCCATCTCCACTGTTTTCTGGTAAACCTCTGTGGATACAACAATGCTACTATTATTCAATGTCCACCTTCCTTACAAAAAAAATGCCATCTCTGGGGAAACAAGAGTGTGTAGTGATTACACCATCAGCTAGTACTAGATGGTCCAAGGAGTATAACATAAGGACTGTTTCAGTAAGAGCATACACAAGAAGCGTACTAAATGCCCAGTACTAAATAATTTTCTCAATACTTAGAAAAACTTGTTTCATCACAAGAAAAATACTTTTTTAGAATATTTTAAAGTGAAAGCAAGTAATATTAACTAGGTGACTATGGGCTGGACTACCTGTCTAGAAAGATTAATTCAGATAAACAGAAGGAACTTGAGGAGCACAATTTTCTACCTTCTGTTTGAAAGGCAAGGCAGTAAGAAAGGGTGTAAGAAGAAGGTATTTTGTCCAAATGCTCTGCAGCTATATATGAATGTGACCCTTGACTGCATTTTTCAGAAAGAATGCATGAGCTCATGAAGGCTAAGATCTTAACAGTTGCTGATTGCAAAACTTCCCTTGAACACATCAACCTGTGCACTGCAAACAACTAGTGATGATACTGAGGCATGATCAGTGATGTTTTCACATCATACAGAAAATTACTTGGCTTGGTGAAGATTTATAACAGCTTCCTAGCATGCTGGGAAACAAATCCTGCCACCACAAACACAGGAAGAAGACATTATGAAATCCCCAGTTTAGGTCTAGGTTCTCTAGTTTAGCTGCCAAGGTGTGGCTCACAACATGAGGAATTTAAGTGGGTATCTGGCTGTAGAGCGCAATGAGCTTTAGACTGGGCTCATTCAGTGGTATTCACATGGCTCTCCCTAAGCAGGAAATCCTGAATTCTCACTCATATTCTTTTCAAAACAGATACAACTGCTGCTTGACCACCTTTTAACCTCTGAAAGACCAAAAGCCAAACATTTTTACAAGTGGGAAAGATGACAAAAAATCCTGAAACTATCAGTAGAAGAGGCAACTCCCTTAAAAATCTTCACTGGAACTGCTGTGGGGGGAAAGAGAGAGACAGAGATCGATCATCCTTCCTCTGAGACACACGGTGTAAAAGGAACAGGAACAGAAGATAGAGTGGGATTTATGTACATAATCTGTCCTGGAAAATACTGAGTGACTGCCTAACAGTTCTCCTTTTCAGCTTTTCTAGGGTGTCCCTGTCTAGGTAACATGTCAAGTGTGTCCCTGGGCTGTCTACACAAGGAATTATGCACTAATCATGGAACTGCAACCTCTTGCGGTTTAGCAGAAAATATCACAAGCACTTAGATGACAACAATTGGGATCATGTGTAACTCACCAGGGAAAAACAGGCTTTTCATTAGCCCAACAGCACTTGGAAGGTGCTGGCACTGTGGTTTTGATACTGACGCAAGGAGAGCAGGCAGCCACAGTCACATGGCAGTGGAAGCCAGGCCAAAGGAGCTGCTGCCATCCTGCTCACCTCTGCCCTGGCTGTGCTGGGTTTGGTCATCTGTCTGATGATATGGCTGAAGAGTAACCTCAGTAAAAAGAAAGGAAAGAGTGATTCATATCTGTCTAAATTCAGATTCCAACTGAACAAACACACACATTACGCAGCATAAATTGACACTGCAGTATCCTAACCATCATATTTACTTTAGGTGGTCAGCTAGTGAGCCACCAGCTCAGCATCCCCCCTCCTAATCCTGTGACATTTGTTCAGCTCACAGTTTGAAAGCAGTGTTTGTGTGCAGCTCAAATCCACAAATGTGCTTTCCATTTGCAGTATCTCAGACCCCACTGCAGAAATGCTTCAGGAACTTTAACAAATGTTATGAAATGGACTGAGAGAAGAAAGAAACAAGATTTCCTGTGTCATCTGGTCCCATCACCTGTTGTGGCAGGAAAGCATGACAGCGTATCATCTTCATGGAATTATTCAAATTCTGTCTTTAAAAAAATGAAGAAAATTTGTCCCCACTGTTGCCATGGCAGTGTTAGTCTTGATCCTCAAGGGCTGGCTTCTAGTTTCTAATCTACATCTACTAATATCTAGTTCATCCCTGTTCTTTTTTCAGTACTGACCATTTGATTTAGTAACCTACTGCCCTTCTTGTTGTTTCCCTCCCTGATGCATATATAAACTTTTGATATATCTCAGTCCGCAATTTTCTAGACTGAACAAGTAAAGCTCCTTTAATCTCAAATTGTATGTCAGGCTTTCATTGCTTGGCTGTCCTTGTAAACCCCTGGGCAACCACTGCAGCGTCAAGCCATGCCTCTATCCCTTCTGGAAATGTCCTGACTGGCAAGTAATCATAGCCAAAGAGGGGAAAAAACCTCTTTGTACTGCCACATAAGTAAAGTCAGCCCTCAAGGAAACACTGGGGTACATAAGGAAGGTATTTATACAGAAAGCATATGGGCAAAGATGGGTGCATGGCACAGGAGGTGCTGGTAGTCAGCGGCAGTGCAGGAGATGCTCACAATTGCACTACTCTCATCTGACAGGATTACACCAATTAAAAGATGACAGTAGCTGCAAGCAGATGAGCATTTCAAATACAGACATTTTCTCCAAAACTGGTAGCAGCAGCAACAGCTGTGCTGAAATGGCAATGAGTCAGTGCACCAAGAAACACAGAAAGTGTGTCGTCCTTCATAAACTGTCTTACACCTGCTCCTCTCAGACGGCCCGACACAATTTCTTACCCTCTAATTGTCTTCCAAGCTCAACCGACACTGAGCTAATGAGTGAATGATTAAGCACCAGCCCATGCTACTCTATGCCCCGGATACGATTACCAAAGTTACAGTGCCAAGCTAAACACCTGCAGCTCATTTCCTTTGCAAGAAATGGCATCAGAAGGAGAAAATGAAACTGAGGATGCTCACACAACCACTTTGTCTACAGGAGAGAAAGTTTCACCAACTCAGTGGGGAACTCGGGAGGAAAATCCCTTCTACCTTCACACCATGCTCTAACTCTTCCTGTTGCAGCAGTCGGTACCACCACAGCCACAAAATTGGTCACCTCTCAGACCGCCAGTTTCATGGCACTGCCCTGACACAAGTAATTGCAGAATGCAACAAACAATTCTCAGAATATGGATCCAAGCCTCTCTGAATTGCATGTCATACCCCTCACCCTGCTACCAGCACCAGCCCCTGCCACCTTCTGGCCCCTTACCAGCTCCATCCCTCCTCACACCCCATTCCGTGCTGTGCCCCAGCCCCTCTGCCAGCACCTCTTCTGCACATCTGAGCATGGCAGGGGCATTGCTGGCACTATCTGCAGGCATTCAGAGGGTCTCTGTCCTGCTGATTTTGGGGCTGCACAGCCTTGTGAAGACTCAACAGAGGTTACTCCTGCACGGGTATACAGATCTCAGTGCTTCAGAACAGCGCCCGTTCGCACAAGCTCTTTGCAGCTATGGCTGCGAAACTGGGTGTGGAGGAAAACTGCTCTTCTTTGCTCACTCAAGTCTCAGCCTCCCTCCTAAACCTTCTCATAAAGCCTACATCTAGGTCTCACATGCATTGACTTTTGCACTACAATGGAAAGAGGGAAAATGGAAAGAAACAGTCCCAACTAGAAAGTCTCCAGCAGCTCCAGCCACATGAAGACATTCCTGTTCACCAGCTTGCCTGAGGAAGTTCACCAGCTATATGGCATGGTTTTATCACAGCTTTTATGTTACATATTCTTTTTTCCTTAGAAATAGGACTAATACCATACATATTTGTGCTGAATAAGGTGTTGCATGACAAAATCATTGGAGAAAAAACTGCCAGTTGAAACATTAGTGTGAAATTCATCTGATTTTCCTTGGAGTAGGTAGATGTTGAATCCTTCTACAAAAAATACAGTTTCTAAATGCAACTTGGGTGAGTCTGGTGAGTGGGAACCAGTTCCACTCAATCAAAAAATCTTAGGAACTTGCAATGTATTAGCCTCATCCCTCCGAAGTCTGTCACGGCTTCTTCCCACCTTGTTTTGATCTGCCACTTTATTGCAAAACTGTGTCTATTACTGCCTAGGTTCTGTCCTCCCAGCAATGAACTCTCACAGCTAATGGTCTGTGCCCTGCTCAGGTCTTTGGAAGACAAGCTGTGCCTCCAAGAACATATTCAGGTACTGTATCCGTTGATAAAGATCACTGCAGAACCACTGGCGGATGAAGAACAAAGATCCATGAATTCACCCCATGACAAAGCTACATATAGAAATACATCTCAAGGGGAAGAGATACGATGACAACACCACGATCCTGGTAGCTTGGTTTTCACAGAAGTAAAAAGCAGCAGGAGAAACACCAAATATAATTCCAGCTGTGTCAAATTCTTACTTGCCATTTCAATTAATAAATATTCCATTTACTTTGGTCAAATATCCCTCCAGGGGTGTCAGGTATTTTATGCAGAGTTTTGATAAATGCTCAGCATTCCCTTAGCTTGCCCTTGTCATTCCTTCATTTTCTATCAATTCACAAAGTCTTGTCCCATTTTAAATCTCAACAGCTACAACAGCCTCCCATCACGTGCAAAGCACTCAACTGCCCCAGGGCACGCTCTTTTCCTACTGATTCTTCAAACAATGCTTCTTTTCTTCTTCCTTTTGGCTCAATCCCTCTAAAACCAGTTAAATTTTGTAGGGGATTTGTACAAATCTGCTCATTTTCTGTTAATTAATTAGTTATAATAAAGCAACATTTATATGTAAGTTATGAAAAGTTACTGCACTGCTTCTTGAACTCTTCTTACACTGAAAGCTTTCTACTAAAAGGCTTTCTCTGACAATTAGTATGGACATCTGTGCAGAGACCCCTGCTCCCATCTGCTGACAGACGCTGTAAGACTGTCGCACTAATTTCACCCACTTCCAGTGTTTCCAACATGCCACTCAATCTGAGTTTTCTTTACGACAACTGGAGTTTTCCCTTCCTGGTGTTAATCGTGCTTAACGAGTGTCTGCCCAGATCAGGCAGAGGCTGAGCTTGTCCTAGCTTTCTCTTATGCCAGATGTCGCTGCTGCAGGGCACAATTAGGGGAAATAACCTTTGGGGGGGAGGGGGAGGCAGAAGCTGCTTTGGTGCACATGCCGATGTCTTTGAGTGCTCACACACACACAAACACACACACACACACACTCACACATACACGTGTGTGTATGCCTGTACTGGTGCACAAGGAGACATGTTCCTGCCGTGTGGACCCACAAGTGGGTTTCTAGTGCACTGCTAACAATACCTCCATGTTGCTTGCACAAAACGTCACTTTGTCCCTGCCAGGATAGATAAAGGCTGCTATTGTGCAAGAATCTCACTTAAGATATGAGGCATTTTTAAGGATGAAAGCACTCCAGTCATTTGCAACTGCCTAGAAACCCAGCAGTGGGACTAATGCCCTGACTAATGCCATACTGTGATGCCTTTCTGGAATCACTTGTTACATGCCCGTTTTTTGCCCACACTGATTAGCCACCACGCACTAACACAAAATACCTGCTACTGGTATTGAACTCGTAGCCGCATGGTTATTGCACCAGCTCCTCCGTCCGTCTGGCTGGGTGGGCTGTATGGCTGTGAGGAGTGGCTGTGCACTACACAGCCACAAATGCTCGTTTGGCTCAAGACACTGAGACCAGTTGTGCCTTTCACAGAGGTCTGTTTTATCTTGAAATGTCTGAAGAGCACATGTGAAGAGAGATGCTGAAAAATGAGTCTAAAACCCCAGATTCAGTTCAAGATACTGCTTCTGTCCATTCAACAGTTTTGGGCTGAGGTATGATGCTGTTTGTAGACTTGCAGCTGCCATTCACAATGAGGGGTGTAACACAAACAGAATGAAGATGTGCTAGGTTAGAGCCATTTAGACAGACAAACTGATCTTACCTATCTTTCACAGAAACCATCCACATTCAGATAACATCCAAACTGGATGGTGCTGTATACGGAGATAACCCTTGTCCTTAGAAAACAGCTACATTTCACTTCAAGGTATTTTCTAAGGTGCAAGAATAAACAACTGCTAAAGTATCAATCCATGAAAGACAAGAGACCTGCAGCTGATCATTCAGCTACACTCATTCAAAACCAAACACATGCCTTTTAAAATCTGGTAGCTAACACAATAATCACTGAGAACAGATAAAGCATGAGGTAAATATGAGTTCCTCAATCTAGTTTTCATTTGAAAGGTTACAAAGAAAAAAAGTCAATTCACTGATCTCTCTTCCTTAATCTTAAATGCAGCATTGCAGTTTTGTGAGTTGCTCATAGATGCCTTCAATCTATATCAGAGACACTTCTGCCCTCCTGCAGAAGGAGAGGGTGCTTCGTGCTCCCAACACTGCTACCTCGTGTATTTTGCAAACAACAGCCAAGGACAGGTGGGAGTCAAAGCTGTGTGGAAAGAGATGTTTGACTAACTGCAGCACCTTTGGATGAAACCAGCCAGAGTGCTGGCTCTGAGTGGCAGCCCACCTCTTAAGAGTCAAAAGCAACGTTTAAAAGGAAACCCTGACACTCTTTGATTAGCATTGTTTAAGAGCGCTTTCTTAAGCCAGAAAGGAAGCAGACATTTGGTTTCTAAGGAGCACCACCAAACAAAATACCATCTAAACAAGATAAATGTATTGGCCTGAGCAAGTTTCTCGGCATGCAACTCCACCTAGGAATTTCTCTTGCGAAATTGGTCTCGCCGGTGCTTCCAGACCCGTCTGCTGAGATAGACCCAGCTTGGGGGGCACACTTTCATTTCTACACCCCTTATGTGAATGAGCTTTGTGGAGGTATGTGCAAGTTCGTACTCCTGTAAAGCATGCGTACCAGGCTCTGACACTCAGATGGTGCCCAAGCCAGACCCTGTAAGCCTCAACAGGGCAGAGTGACCTCGGAGGGAGAAATCATCTCCCTCCATGGGGTTCATCTGAAGAGCCCTTCACATCCCCCCAGAGCTCCATGGGCACTGTTCCAGAGCGCTGGGTGGAACGCACGGATAGCCCAGGATGGAGCTGTGCCAAGCCCATCCAAAGGCCATCCTGAAGGCACAGCAACACTTCCACACCCTCTTTCCCCACCCACTGCTTTCCCTGCCTGTAGTCACCGGCTTCCCTCCACACTCCCTATACACCTGCTTCCAGCAAGGTATTCTCCATATGAAGCATGTCTTGTTAGTGGTGCTGCACATGTGGCCTGGGAGAAATGAAACATTTTTGTTGCTTAACAGTTCTCTAGTGGAAGCAGATCCTCTGAAATGAGGTTTAACACCTAAGTCAGGTTACCCATTCCAGACTGTGAACACGACAGCAAGCAGCAAGGAATCACCTGCATCTTTAGAGACATTACCTGACTGCCACTATATTCTCTCTCTGAGACCACAGAACCATTTAGGTTGGAAAACACCTCTAAGACCACTGAGTCCAATCATTAACCCAACGCTGCCAAGTGCACCACTAAACCATGTTCTTAAGTGCTATTTCCCAGCTTTTGATGTTTCTTCAATGGCTTCTCCCCTATTTTAGGAAACAACCCCCCTTTCTGAGGGACCATCCAACGCTATTTTACTTACGCTGAAAGCCTCAGAGATCTTGCTCAAACTGTATTTGTGTTTCCACTTGTTCATTTATTTGTTAACAGTTGTGGCTTGCTTTTAATGGTGCTTTTACTCCTGTGCTTTTTGTATCAAGTGCAGCAAAGGAAATTTAAGGTTTGTGCAAGGCTTCTTTGTGTAGTTAACTGAAACACTTTTCTGTTTCAGTCGGGCAATAACATGTCTGCCTTCAAATGGTGCTGGTGAGAAAAAGCAAGAAATGGAAGTACATGAAACAAAGTCACTGTTTGAACTTCTTTGGAGCACTTCTCCATGGCTGTCATTAAACCTAACCTATGTCCTTATTTCTAGCAGGTTAAGCATGAAAGTGTTCCTGGGAAGAAAGGCTGCAAGAATGNATGTGGTGGTGATACCTTTCTTTGCATCCCTCTGGAGGCCTCAGTTAAAGAATAGAAGCAGAGGGAGGAAACTCAAACTGAAGTAAGTATCACAGATGTGTAAGAGTCAAAAAGGAACAGACACAGGAACTTCCCTTCAGACATGAAGGCTGATACTAAGATTGTAAAAGTATACAAGCAGGAAAACAGGGAGCAAGATGACTAATTAAGATACAGCATTCATAATATTCAGTTTTGTCACCAAAGGTATTCGTTATGTAGCTGTCACTAAGGTATTAAAGAACACCAGACAACTGGAGGGAAGCATTTGCCATTGTGCAATAAAGTTAAAATCAAACAGAAAATGGGAAACATATTTCACTTTATGGTTTTTTTGGCTGAACTGTACCTATTCATGAGTTTTATAACTTTTTCTGGCAGACATTTTGGAGTATCCTGGTTCTTTGGGGATGCCTGAGTGTGGAAAGGGCTCAAGAGACTCAAGTGAGCTGATGCAAACATCCACACGGAGAGAGATGGTCCCCTGCCCAAGGGACTGGAACAAGGAGAACATGTTCACAGACAGAGCAGGCTCAGCAGACAAAGTCAAAGCCTTTAAAATGGTGCAATCACTGGGGAGAGTGGGGCAGGATGTGTTTTGATCATATCCTTTTCTGTACGGCGGCTAATGAGCTGTACATAAATAATGACAGTCTCTTGTGCAGCTGCTTTGCGGTTAAGGATGGCCTTGGGGCATCATGCTACAAAGGGCAGGGATTCGTGTGAAATGCTTTACAAGCATCTCAGCCACCTGTTTAGGAGGGGCAGTAGCTACTTCAAATTGTAAAGTATGGACATATAAGTCCTCCAATTCCTCCTTTTTATCACATCGTTGTTAACTTTTCACAGCTTGCTTATCAGGATGAAGGACTTGGGCAGCACTTCCATCACACATTCCCACAATAGAATGAAAAGGAGTATTATCACTCCATCTTGAGCATAAGCAGGTCTGTTGGTGAGTCAAAAGGAAAGCTATTCTATTTTACTCTAAAGGACAATTATCAAAGAAATGTTCATACAAGGGGAGGACTGATTGTTGACACTTCGTGAAGGTGTGGGACTCAGTCCTGTGTTCACATACAGCAGCTGGAGGTGCTGGAAGGCAAGCTACATCGTGAGCAAGCACAGGGATTTGTCCCAGCTTAAGCAGGAATGTCTGGGTGTATCTGATGTGACAGAGACCCATTTGAGGGAGAAACATGAAACGCTGTGTCTCAGAACTCCCAGCCAAGTCTGCTGATAGCGCGTCAGCCCCTCCCCATCGTTCTCATTCTTTGATGCTCTCCCTATCACGATTACTAAACCCTCCAATTTCACTGGCCTTTTCTTATTACTTAGGCAGAAATCTCCCTGTCAGACGTAAGGGATGCTGTCTGCTAAATCTTAGAAGCACTATGAGAACAATTCTTTTCAAAAGCATCAATATCGGTCAGTTTTGCCTAATCAGTGAGTCACAGTTTATGTCGTTGAAACTGGGTGCAGAACTTCACCTGACTTCAGTGGGCACAAAGCAAAGGCACTGCTGAACTCTCACCGCATTTTATACAGGAGAAACAGGCAAAGGGCAATATGAATTCCTGAGCATCTCTGGCACTCCTGGGGCACATCCACACCGTGTTTTTTCCATATAAAACGAATACCTGCAGCAAGATTCTAAAAGCCATGCCTTAAGATCTGTAAGAAAATGCAGGAGTGGATCCAAACAGCAGTCCTGTCTCCCCTTGCCTACATCCCTTCAGAGGTGAAGTCCTGGGGGATGCTTGTTTGTTAATGTTGTTAAAGGTTAGGACGAAGGTCCATCCATGTTAAACAGCAGCACAGATACATGGTTTGCTGTGTAGGCTTGTCCTTCCTCCCCACACCACATCCTCATGCTAAACTTGAGCTAAATTTTTCCCAAAGCATCCCCAACGTGAACCATCACTTGATCCACAGGCATGCGACTGACCTGTGCGACTGTCTCCAAGATCAAGAGAAAATGGACAAACATTTTTGAAGTGTGACTAAGATATTTTAGTAGGTTAATTAAAAAGCAATGGTATTTCACACAAGGGCTGACCTTACTGACAAATGTTCTACTGTTCTCTGCTCTCATGCTGCATTTACCTTTGGCATCCTCTATGATTCCTTAAGCTCTATTAAAAGAATTCAATAGGCATATGTGAGTTATATTATTCAAAAAATGACATTTTTCATGTGATTTTAAGGAATAAGCATATATTGGTTTTTGTTTAAAAATGTATGTATTCCATGGATAACTGGTATGAAAACAGAAGGAAACATTCTTGAAAAATTACACAAAGTAATGTTACTAGAAAAAAGGTCTTACTTAAAAGAGCAACCACATAGATATCTGTGACTTTGTTTATATTAAGCTCATTCATAAGCACAGCACAAAATCTAGGAAAAGGATGGATCTTCTTGAGAGTTCTTACTTTGAAGACACAGAACAGTAAGACTAAAATGACGTGACTCTACAGAAAAAACCATGCATAGTACCAGACAGGGTTAGGATTTTCAATCAGTTACCAAGCCTAAGTAACAAGGTTCACACTTTCTCACAAACTTACAGATGTGCTAGGAAAATATTTTCTCATTTGGTTTCCTTCTCTCTTCTCTTGGGTCATATCAATATAATACTTAGATCTAAGAAAACTTAATCTCATTTTCTCTGCCCCATTTCCAATCCCTATCTTGGCAACACTGCCTTAGGAAAGGCAGGTAAGTTTAAGTCCAAAAATGACAGGAGAGATCTTCTGCCTGTCCTTGAAGTGCACTGCTGATCTTTCCTGCCTGTTCAAGTGTTTTCATCCACTCTTTTTCAAGATGAAACTGACAGTGGCATGAAACAACTGGCTGACTCTTCTTTTAGCCTTATTTCCCTTCTTGGTTCATTTTACAATTTCTGTCTGCCTTAGAGCATTCACTTATTTGACGGTGGGTCTGCTTCAAGGGTAACAGCACTTGGAACTGCAAAGGAAGCAGAAGTGAGGGACTGAAGCACAGCACCACCTCCCAGTGAACGGGAGGAGACAGGAATGGTCTAAATATTTAAGTCTAAGAAGAACATTCACAAGGATGGACTGATCTATCTTCCTCAAAATGCCTCCCTTTCTTTCAAGGTCCTTTCAACAAGGCACAGGTAATCAAAGAGTCTCTGAAAGTTCCATGCTGTTATTTAAGCATCTTCAGTCAGTGATTTTATTGTTTCTTCTGGTAGACTTACATTCAAATACTTTACCTGGAGAGAGGTGAACTGTCTTCAAATGCACTTTTAAGTCTTGCCTAACAAGGGGTACATCCTCCTCTCCTGACCAGGAGCTCAGCTGCTACTTGTACTAGCTGATATGCAGATGCTTGTAAATAGCTCCTTCCTGTAGGATGATG
>WEIT01009505.1:20571-38306 GCA_013389985.1 Dryoscopus gambensis | reverse complement strand
CTGTGTGTAAATGTCAGCAGTCTGTATGGCCAAGTTGAGCCCTCTAAACCTAAAGTATGCTAACAGAAGCTGAGAATGTTATATGCAAAAGCAGAACACGACCCAGAAGGAGTAAAGGTAATTTTATGGAATAAAAAATCAGGTTTATAATATTAAACATATTCAACCAAATGATTCATGGAAATCCCAAAGGCAAAACATTTTGTCTTGACCTATTTTTGTTCTCAAACATGTTTCAAGAACTGTTTCTGCCTGCATCTTTAAACAAATTTAGAGGTCTCAGGCATACGCCATAGCTCTGGGTCTCCTGTTTCAAAGAACAATATAAAATGTGCAGGACAGGACTTGCTCTGAAAGTACCCCAACAGCAATTCCCACCTCTAAATGGTGCATAATGCTGTGCTTTAACAAAGCTGTCCCCCTGAATTCAGTAAGACAGAGGTAATGAGCAGCAGTTATCTTGGAGGTCTGTATCATTGCCTAATGATAATATTTTGCTGCTGAATTCTGCTCCACTAGCACACCAAAAATCCTCAGTGCATGTCCACCATTTGCTCTATGTGACAAGTTGCCCTCAGTTCATATATCCTTGAATCAAGAGCATAGTTTGATTTTACCTATTTGAGGGATACTTAAAATCAGAGGACAAACTAGTATTTCACTAAAAGAATGCAAAAAAGGTTAAAAATACTTCATGCACACAAATGCATGAAAAGTTTAAGTTTGCTTTCATTTCAGCCTGTGGTCAATGGCTTTGCAGCATTTTTCCCTGTTCCAGTTTTTACAATAATGACTTCCCCAAGAGTCTCCCCATGTTATGCTGAAGGCTCTTCAGGAGCTGAAGGGCAGATAGAGATTAGTTATCTCGGTGTATTAGATGCCAACCCCATCTCTTCCAACCCTGCCACAAAAAGGCTGTGCATCACATTTCTTGGGGTCTCCCACTGCATAGGGGGCTCTCTCAGGCTGGAGTAGGAATGACCATGCTGTGTCCCACTCTCTGCAAGCACCGAGTAATATCAGCAAGCTCATATATAGTCTGCTATAGTCTGCAATTAATCGGCCACATTGGTCAGTAACTTCTCTTGCTTTTGTCAGATTCCGCAGCAGATGACATTGGATTAAGAGTAATACATAATTAACAACAGCATACCAAGCTGGCCAAAAGTAAACTTTTTCTGCTTTGGTGTCTCTTCTTTATCTGTGAGTTTTCTGTGAACACCAACCAAACCATTAAGCAGAGTAGAGAGATGTTGATAAAAATCCCCCAGTACCACATGAAGGATCAAAGGGTTTCCATCACTGCCAGTGTCTAAACATGCTGAGACACAAGTCTCTCTTGCTTGATTAGTAAGAACAGGTTTGCAGGTGGAACTGCAGGGATATGAGGCATGGCTCAGCAATGACCAATTTTCCATCAAGGAAGGAATTTATGTTTTTTAAGCACTGTCTGGCATTTTGGTTAAGGAGGTAGAGGGAATTTAGATTAGTAAGACCATAAAGGGCACAATGAATAGTCACAGTAATGACAGATATAAAATGCCCTCAATCTTACTATTCTCCAACCTACAAAAGACACCTAGTTAGCAAAGTTTTCAATTTTGCTTTTGCTATTGAATGAGAATTGGGATACACACAAGAAGATTTGGTTTTGCTTTGGCGAAGACTCATAGATGAGATTTTAGTTTTTAAAATTCAAAACTTAAGTATCTCTCATCTTTCTTCCTTCCTAACCAAGCTCTTGAAGTTGATGAGGTTCAGACAGACTTATTTTTACTTACTTCACTATCAAAGTAATTTACAAATATTTGAGATTTCCGGCTGGGATGCTGCTATACAAGCAAATCAGATTGAGAATCACTGTACTTCTTAACTGTGCCAGAGTCCAAGTAAAAAAGGCACCTGAGATAAGTATTTCTTGATTTATTTAATCTGTAGCTAGTAAAATAACAATGTTCCAGAAAACATGCTGTTTTTAAGCCCTGACTTTATTAAAAACAAACAAACAAACAAAAAAGATGGCAAGCAGTGCAGGAAGAGAGCAAACTGTTTCGTGTTTTCACAGTACAAAACACATTTCTTTGACCTTCACAAAAACATAATATAACTTCCTTTGATAGGTTTTATCTTGCATTTTCCCATATATGTAAGCTGATTTTTCCCTTTTATCTAATAAAACACTTTTTTTTTTAAAGCTTAGAATAGTCTTTTTTCTGGGAATTGGGGCTGAACAATGTACATAAGTGGCATACGGCACCATAAAGGCACATGGTAATAACAACAAAATACACAGAGAAAGGTAACAGGTGATACTGTGGTCACTGTGCAGTTGATGGAGTATCTGCCATTAAATGATGATTAATTAGAGTGAGGGCTTTGCCTAGTGTTTCTGTTGGTCTCCAGGGCTGTGCAGCAGGGCAGAGACACAAGAGCTAGTAAGCAGGGAAACTGGGAAGGTTCCTCCAGCTCTAAACTCACATATTTCTTGCCTCTCTTCCTCTTCAAAATGAAGTGATTACATTTTTAGCGGGTCGGGGTGGGGGGAGCAGAGGGAAAAAACCCCCTGACACAGTATTTTGCTTTTAAAACCTGCATTCTAAGCACTCAGTCCTGAAGTTCACACTCACAACTTCACACAAACAGACATGTAAGCCCAGGGGACAGGAATGAGAGGCTCAGGCTTGACGCAGGTTTGCCTTTCTTCTGGGACTGAGAAGATACCCTAGCATTTAAGTTCTCCTAAATAGCAAAGACCATTAGCTTTAATTTTAGTTTCTTCCTTCATCAATGGCTATAGCTACAGTCCTTACTATATTTAGTTGCCTTTATCTTCTCTCATAAAAGGCACATCAGTATGGAGAAGGGCCTCTCTCAATCTCAGACATTTTTAGAGCAGAACTGTGCTATCATTGTGCCTTGCTGATAATCCTCAAATCTATTTTCTTGCAGCACTGTTAATGGAACAGCATCCTATTTGTATGAGGGAAGTTTGCAACAAAAGCAGGATCTACCCTCTGGGATTCACATGTTCTCACTTTAATTAAAAAGAAATCCCATTAAAATTTCCCACTGCCACAAGTGAATCAAATTAATTAAAAAAATTAGAAGATGGGAACTGGTTTTTATGAGGCAACAATTGCAGCTTAAATCTGTATACTTTTAATGGCACAAATTAAAACTTAGGGCTTAGAAGTATTTTCCTTGGGCCTCAGGAAATCCACTGAAGTGGTGTAACCTTGAGTAACACTATGCCCACTAAATCTACCTCAGGGAAAGGAATGCTGCTTATTTTTAGGTACAGTTTACTCAAAACTGCACACATGCTAATAATGGTCATAAAATTTTTACTTCAGATGTAGAAACTGTTTAAATATTTACCTCCTTAAAAAAAAAAATCAAACTCCAAACATGGCAACAAACCCAAAAGCAGAAAGAAATTGCTCTACTTACAAATGAAATCACATTTGGGGCATCTTTGTTTTAAATCTTCCAGTAGCTGAGACAACATTTTTGCTTTCAATTTCCTACTTACTAAGGAATATGGGCCTGACCTACTGCTGTAGATGAACTCTGCAAGGGTGTACGGTTGAAGTAGGTGAATGATGGCAGACGATTAGACACAGATTAGGTTCTTGATGGCTTTGCTGATTGCTCAGTCTTTGCTTCAGGTGCGGCTAAAGGGCCAAAGAGATTGCAGAGAGAGGGAGAACAAATGGACAGATGGACGGCCAGGCCCTACTTTGGCTGGTAAATGCAGGAGTTTGGGAAGGAGAACACTGCACAAGCAACACAGCAGCAGTTTTAGAGGAGCATCCAACAGTCCTGTGGGGTGTAAACCTCTGCACTATCTGGGGCAAGGGTGTGAACTATTCCAGTAAGTGAAATGGACATCTGAGATGTGTCCCTGGGGAGGAAAGCTCACTTCCTGCTCAGCCTACTCCAGCCCATCCCCACAGGCAGTCAGGGATGTGGGAGAAGATTTGCCGGGTTCCCAGGGCGCACAGCCCAGCGTGAGGTCATGACACGCTGGGGAGAGGCTATGTCCCAGGTCTGAGGGCAAACTCACACTGATGTGGGCACGTCTGCACAGAGTTTCAACCCCTTGGCTACCGGTTCCTTGCTCGTTCCATCAGCTGTGGTGCTGGTTGTGCCATGACAGCCACAGCCTCGGTGCAGGACAAGATATTAACTTAATTAAGCAATGACTTGACAGCCATATCTTCAGTGCAAAACACAGTATTAACCTAATTAAGCAACAAATTGCTAAACCAGATGACAGCTATCACAGTGGTCTGAACTCTGTTGCATTATCAGGCAGCTGAGTAAGCTTCCCCCTAACTTTTGTCATGGGGGAGAGAAGACATAGTAGGGGTGGAACCTGCAGGAATAACCTCTTTCTTTTCATTTATGGAAGTGGCTGTTTGGAGTGGGAAGTTTGCACCATGGTGACCCAAAGGCCTCTGGTTGTGGTTTTTGACTTGGCTCTGTATTTTGCCAGCTCAAATGTCAGTCCTATTTATGTTTCTGCACCCTTCTTGAAACTCTTACACACCATGACCATGGTTTCATCTCTCCCCACTTTGCTCGTGTAACCAAATATTTGACAGCTACCACTTATACCCAAAGCTTGCTGGTTTCTTCCAGTGAGGAAAAAGGCACCTTGTGAGCACTCACGCTGCTGTAATGTAACTGTGCCTCCTCCAGCTGTAGGCTTCCTCACAGACACTCCGCCCTAGGTGGTGGTCTACATTCAGTGACCTATTGTGGCCACTGCCATGCTCAGCTATGCCTCCCATCGCTCTTTGTGCTAGACTTTCCAGCAGGCAGAGCAGACAACTTCCAGGGTGACCCTGACACCATCCTTAAAAAGATGAGCACACCAAAAGGAGTTAAAAAAACCCACACCATGCAGTATGTATGTAGGGAATGATTTGGGAACACAGAAAAAAAGCCAAGTAGGAGAGGATGCTAGCTCCACTTTTTGAAGGATGCAAAACTTCTTTCACCTCTTTTTTTAAAAACCTATGCAAACCATTGTTCCTTAACACACCACTGAAAATAAGCAAATGCTGGCAGTAAGCCTTGGTACCAATTCACTCCGGGAAGCAGCAGGGTGCAGACCTCTCCCACTCCTATCCATGAACTCTGAAACCTCACACATTTTAAGAAAACCTTCAACCACTTGGAAAAAACCCCATAAAATATGAACCACCTGCTCTCACCCTTCTTGGCATTTCTGATTTTACGTTCTTATTCCTAAACTTATTCATGGTCAAAACCAGGTGAAACAGACTCATGACTGCCTCCCTTATAGAGTACAGAGGAGAAAAACCAAAATTCTGGCAGAACAATGGTTTTCCATGTTGATGATTGCTGTCACAGCTGCATTCATAACAAAATATTATGTTTATGTTACATCTGCTTCTCTCACTGCCTCCCTGGCAAGGTTGCTGCTTGAATTTGGGTGATAGGGCTGAATGCTGACTGAAGTCACGGCAGCACAACCAGCAGCAGAATTTAACACAAATTAATCTTCATTATAAATAGCAAAGAATCCCCTCTGCTCCACATGACCCAGAAGAGTGCTTGAAGTGAGAAGCAGCATGCTTGTAAACTTACAACAGTTTGACAAAGCAACAGAAAGGATTCCAGTTGCTTCTCGGAACAGTGTCTCACTTTACGAAAACCATGACTCTTTCCTTTCTGACCTTGCATAAAGGCAGCATTAAGGAGGGAGAGAGCAAAGAACAGGGGGTCTGCTCCCGCTTGCCAGAAGGCACAATCAGAGTCCTATGAACAGCAAATGAAAACATGTTACTATCACTTATTAACAGATTAGGCAACGTATATGATAGCTTTTGTAGGGAATGGATTATGGACCATCTGTTGATCCATTTCACCCTGGGAAGCATATGTGAGCATTTCTGATGGGTGTAAAGCTCGACAGTGTGCTCAGGCTGCATTCCCTAAGTGCCTTTACCCCTATGGAGACACAGGTCATCTAGGGTGTGCGACATTCCCTCCCATCCTGTGCAAGTCATTTTTCATTGCAATCAGCTATCCCTTGCCTGCCTGAAGTGACAAAAGCTGCTTGTGGAAGAAAGTGTGATCCTCAGTCTCAAAGATTAAAACTGGGCAATGGTGGACCTGAGGGGTAAGCTTTCAATGTGCACAGACGCCTAGGGAAGAATGACATATGCAAAGATGTTATTTCCTGCCTCCTGCAGACAAAGAACCAACAGTAGCAAACCACGTGTTGAGAAGAGCTAACAACTCATTGCACTCTTTCAAAACGGACTTGAACAAGAGTGCTTCTTTTCTGCTAATGCCTTTCCCCTAGACCTTCTCTTCCCTTCTGTCACCCAGTTGTTCATGTCTACTCCTACACTATTTCAGTGATGCTCTAGTTTTAAGCAGTGTGTATAGGTGAGTTAATTCAGACACAGAGACCTCAGGCAGCTTGCCAGTCATGCTAATTAGCTGTCTAAGCAAGGAGTATATTAGCTTTACAGCAGCACTGACAGATTTGACTTACATCAACAACAAAAATGCTGCCACGTGAAGCTGTAGGGCATACATGGTAAGAAATCGGTGTAGAAATGACCACCAGAAGATAATTACCTCGTTAGATAGATTCCAAGTTAAGGGTGACCAGGTCAAATTGAGGTTTTATTACACATGGATTCTGACCATGATATTCTTTACCAACTGAACTAGGAAGAATAATTTGAAATTCAAGTGAACACAAACTCAGATCTGATTTCAAGGAGAATTTCCATCTGGAAAAAATTGTGAAGAACTACTAACAAGTAATGGAGGTATCAAGGACTAGTAAGATTGTGAGCTGGAAAATGTGTGCATGACAATGGTGAAATTTCCAAACAGCTGAGGATTAAATCTAATAGGATTTGAAGTTGCAGATAAAAAGTCTTAAGTTTCAAGGCAAGTGAAACTGTATTTCTGTAGAATCCTCTCCATGACTGCCTTATTCCCCTAATCAAGCTAACTGCTAAAGCTACAATGTTTACAACCCCTTACTGATTCAAACTTGTGTTGTTCACTACTGTGCCCCAGGGATTTTCAATCACTTGCGCAGTGCTGTCCCACATAATTTCCATTTAACTTCTGTTGACAGATGTCAACCTTTAAGACTTTTTTCCTCTGCCATGTTCAAAAGTGTCCCAGTTATGCATCACCAGGGAAATTTAAAAAAAATTTTCCAGTGAGGTGTCTTAATTGACTAAAAAACATAAGGGTCACATGACACAACACTTTCTCCTAGCTTTAGAGTCTTCCTATAAACTTGATCAGCCTTATTTTTGATCTAGAGTACCAGCAGATTGATCAAAAGCAGAGTGGGCCTAATCAGACATTAGGCCTCCGTCCTCCCTCACCAATTTCAGCTTCTTATCTTAAATCAGTCATGCCATCTGTAGGGAAATGACAATTAAATCAACCTGAAATCAACAGAAAACTTGTTGTTGGCCTCACTGTTCCTGCACAGCCTTCACTGCCTGTCAAGGCTGTTGGGAACTATTCCAGAGTATGACATACCATGGACGCAGTTAGCTAGGCAACTCTTCTTTAATATGAAACAGGCTTTAAAGAATACATTGAAATGAGTATTAAATCAAGGAAACTAGAAATGCTGATAACCAAATATTTGGCATATACAACCTTTTCCAATTATATGAGTGTTCTGAAGACCCAGCAAAATCGTGTATTGTGAACACATGCTTTCAAATAAAAAATAGTCATCTGCCTTCCTTCAACTAAAAAGAACCATTGGTACTCAACAGCAGGCACTAAAATATTAACTGAGTTGTATATACACAGCTGTATAAAGACAGTTGTGTTGACATGGAGACCCCTTTACAAATCTGCTTCATGTGGTCTGCTTTAATCAAGATGATGAGTTGACATGGAAATCAAATGTGTGGGAAGGAGCCAGAAGCCCTTCACATTTTGTGATAGTTAGCCTCTAACAAGGAAATTACAGGGAACTTACTTTGAAATTAAGTAACTCTCCATCTACAGGAACCCCTTTCAAATTGTTCTAGCTAAATCTCTTGAGTCTGATTCAGCCTCAAAATCCCCTTGCTTCGGTACTTAGTCTATTTTACTTGAAGTGTTGATACGTGCTGTGCTGCTTTTGGCTGCGGTAGAATTAACTTTCTTCACAGTGGCTAGGTATGGGGCTGTATTTTGGATTTGTGCTGAACACAGGATTGACAATATAGAGTTGTGTTTGTTATTGCTGAGCAGGGCTTACACAGAGCCAAGGCCTTTTCTACTGTTTGTGGCGCCACACTGGTGAGGGAGTTGGGGGTGCATGGGAGGTTGGGAGGAGACACAGCTGGGACAGGTGACCCCAACTGACCAAAGGGATTTCCAGACCATATGGCATTGTGTTCAGTACATAAAGCTGGGGGGAAGAAGAAGGAAGGGGGGAGCATTTGGAGTGATCATGTTTGTCTATCCAAGCAAGCGTTACACATGATGGGACGCTGTTCTCCTTGATATGGCTGAACACCTGCCTGCCATGGGAAACAGTGAAATAATTCCTTGTTCTGTTTTGCTTGTGTGTGTGTGGCTTTTGCTTTCTTTATTGAACTGTTCTGACCTCAGCCCATGAGTTTTCTAGCTCTTACCCTTTCAATTCTCTCCCAAGTCCTGCCCTGTGGGGGCATGAGAGAGCAGCTGCATGGTGCCTGATTGCTGGCTGAGGTTAAACCACGACACACTCAAATAAGGAAACTCAAACACACCAATTTGAGAAAATAGCATGTATAAAAAAAGGCTACCTTTTGGTTGCTTCTACTTGCATATGTTCATATTTTTGCAATATATAGGTGATGTCCTACAACTTCTATACTAAAACCAATACCTTGAACTTAACATGCTGTATTTCTTGAAAACTCCTCTTCAACAGATCAAAGCATATGGTAGACAACAGACAGCCTTTAGGAAAGCCTAAGAACTAAGTACAAGGTAGTGTTAAGTAATTTGCTATCCATGTGCCTCTAGAGAGGCGATTTGAAAGCTTGTCGTACCACAGTTCCACTTAAACTAGAAAAAACCTTTAACTACCATTTTGCTTTGATCATCACTACATTTGGTGACTGAGCCACAGTCCAAGCTAACAAAATGAAGGGCTTTGGATCTCACTCTCCCTGCTTATGTCATCCCTGAACCTTTCACGGGAAGCCAAAAATAATTGAAGGGGCAGGTGACTACTGCCCCATGAGTCAGTGCAGATGTGGCACACCACATTCTCCCCACCCATGTCAACTCAGGCTGCATGAGTAAAACTAGCAATTAAGAGTACAAAACAATTATTCTTCCTGATGTCATCCCAGCCTCAGACCATAAGAGCTTCCTTTCACCCCACCTCCGCCTCACTGTTTTCCTCCAACCATTTCCCAAGCTTCATCTTGTGACAGTTTCAGAGTACAATAATACAAGTCCAGAACCACAAAAAAGGCTAGATGTTTTAAACTATGAATACCTGTTCCACCAGGAGCCAAGGAATACCTAATTCTAGCAGTGTAAAAATCTGAATAAGCAATAAGCAGTACATGTGATCCTCCTGTGCTGCAGTAGGAAAAAAAACGCTGCAAACCTTTGAAGGCTTCTTTTGTCTTCTGGGACTGGCTGGTCCCGCAGGCAGGGGATACAGCTAACTTTTAAAAGTATAGCCACAAAAGTAAAGAGTTAACCTAGGAAGCTGCAGTTAAGGATCTACCCCACATTTTACATCTTTCTGCTCCTCATGCATGGAGTAGGAGGTGACTTGTTACCTAGAGTTAAACCAAGACTTGTAGAAACTTTGGCCTGTCTATCACAGCCACTAAAAATGTTTTAGGTTTTAATTTTAATGGAACTGGTATGCAGTGACAAGGTAATTTTGCTCTTTGCTAGTACTTGGGAGCTCTGTGGAGTTTATCAGTAGCAGTGCTGTCCTACTGAGCAATGAGCTCTATCTGCTGTCTTTATTCTCTATTTTGTCTACTTTAGATTTTGGGACAGAAACTGTATCTTATAACAGGTTTATGTAATTGCTTAAATCCAATTTCCAATCTTAATTAGGGATGTAACCATGAACTATTAATAATATTCAGAGCAGCATTAGTCTATCCCTGCTCTTTCACTTGAATGGTAACAGGAACTAGACCATCAGGGAAATAAATTAAAGACAACTTGAGTTTTGAGAGAAATGTCAGAACAAGAGCTTGGGATCTACCTTGTTGCAACAGCTTGTGTCTGTGGGAGATCCCATGGCTACTGGGAAAACAGTAAAAGGTGGGATGGTGGGCCTACTCACAGTCTGATAAAGTTAAATACATGCACAGGACATCACAGGACGCAGACCCTGATGCTGAGCAACTGTTTCAATAAAAGTAACTTCAACACAAACTAAAAAAGGGTAACGTCAAGCCCTAATTTAGGCATCTTGCCTGATAAATACAAAAATGGAATATACCCTAGCCCACTACCACCCTTAGAAAGCATTTTCCCATTCCCGCAATGGCAGTCAGGCTGGATCCAAAATGAATTTCTTGCACCAGGTGTCAGATGCCAATGATACTTGACTTGGTTAAGAAGCCTGTAATAAAAAGTCAAAGCGCTCAATATGTAATTGCTACTGACTAACAAAACCAAGTTGTAGTCATGCTCCTGTGAAAAAAACCCCACGATTTTGCTCTGTGTGGCTTCACTGTTTTGCCAGTGCAAACTCATCTATCTGCCGTAATTATTATGAAAATGTTTCATGAAAAGTGTCATAAAAAGGATTTGATTTTATAAAGGATTTGAACTATAAAGTTAACCTGGGAAATCTCTGACCCTTCAGAAGGGGCTGTCTTTTGTGGAAATTAACCGAACTGACTATGCTATAAATTAAAAATAAACCAGGAACTAATTTTTTAATTCTGCATGAAACTGAAAGCTTTAGGGGACAGTTTTATCTTTAAAAGTTTTCACTAAAATCACACAATAATATCCTGAGGAAAACTAGAGCAGCTTTTTTTCCCTCTCAACAATATCAGTTTACAGCTCAACAACAGAAGGGTGGAGGAGGAAATTCCTTTATTCTCACCTTCCAAAAAAAAAGTTCCTTTTCAGCAAGCTTAGTACAATGAGTTTGTCATCAATTGTTTGCAGGAAACATCTCACATTTTTTCATTCTACGCAATGAGTTTAATCACAAAAGGTTGACTTAATTTTATAAAGAAAACAAGGCAAAGGAAAGGCAAAAGCTATGATCACATAAGGAATCAGAAATCCCACCGATCTTAGTAAAAGTACCCACACAGTGCTCACAGAAGATTCTAGCAATGTATAAACACAAGACTAGAGCAACTTGGATTTAAGTGAGAAAATGCGTATGTGACTTCACCAAAGAACAACAAAAGTAGCAAGTAGCAATATATTACTCCATTCTAAAAGAATGGCAAATTTACCACCACAAGGAAGAAGAAAACGACAGCACATGGGCAGCATTCCCAGCTTATGCTGGGACTAACATGGGTTTGTAAATACCTTTTTAATTTTGGTTGTTAAAAGGTCCTGTGAATAAACTGCTTGGTCTGCAGCAACAATACTGCAACTGGCAAGACCAAAAATTTAAGAGCAAAAATTAAATCTTTACTCTTACTAATTTCTTTAAGAGGTTTTCTCTTGTGAAAAGCTATTTCTGATGCAGCTCTTCCAGGTAACTTCCACTGATGAGAGTAAAAGCCAACTGCTGCTCTTCCTTGGAAAGCTCTGATCGTTCTTTGAAAGACTCAACAGTAATGCAGTAACACACAGCTGTTTGAGAAGGCTATATTCAAGAATAAAACAGAAAGGCGTGGATGAATTGTGCTTTTTGGCTGTTTAAATCAACCCCTGTATAAGCTTGTGTTAGGTGGCACCCTGGGGCTTTACTCCCCCAAACCAGGGCACTGCTCCTGGTCTACCCTTTGGAAGGGGAAGCAGCACTCTGGGAGGAGACCAGCAGTAAGATCTAGCCTTCGCAGTCTCCTCCTGGCTTCCTGTCCTGGAGCAGGGTTATGCATGCCATGTATACCTATCTGATGCTGAAAATGCAGACACAGGAGAGTATCGACAGAGTGAAAAGGCTTGTCTGCTAAATGCACTCTAGGAATGCCTTTGTAAATGCAGGCACTGTCTTAGGAGCAAAAATATACTTCAGTCAAGCTGCGCAAGCTACAGTGTGAACAGTGTAAATCAGACTGAAGGACTGTCATGGTGACAAGGATCGAAATCTTTTCCTCTGTCACACCACCAGATCTGTATTAACTCCCCAGCAGCTCAGACAGTTATGGACACTCACTGCTGCACAGCTGGCCAGCAGAACTTGGTTCAGCTGACAAAGTTCTTGTGGGTGCTCCCACCACTCCTGTCATACATCACGGTTCTTTTTAAACACACCGCTTGATGTGAGCAAGAAACTTGACAGCATCAGTTGAACACTCAGACCTCTTCCCTGAAGAAAATGACTCAACCTCCCTCTCAACCTCACACAAATCGGTGACCAGAGCTGGGAAGGAGTTAGGATACGTATGCTTCACTCTTATTTAGGCTCTCGACACCCAGTGCCAGCAAACACTTAAAAAAACCCCTCAGGTAACACCAGAAGAAGAGAAGCAAGGCAAGAACCAGCTTAAAGGTGGAGGGAGGACACAGGTTGCCCTGCAGATCGAGAGGCCAGAAATGCAGAAGTGAGACAGACTGGAAAACACAAGAGTTGCCTCCTCCTGCTGAACAAGGCTCTGAGACAACACCATTGCCCTGGCCAAGCTGACTTGCTTGGTCGGTCCCCTGAGCTCCAGGGCAATGATGTTACCCACCATCTCCTTCCCATCATAAATTTCAGGAGAACCAGGATCCTGCCCTGCCACTCCCAGGACAGTTATATTTTGGTGTTATCCTTTTGGTAGCCAAACCAAAGAAACTCTGGCAACACTGTCACGGACTGCGGGAAATATGGAGAGAGACTAATACATATTTCTGTTATTTGTGTTTGTTAGCACAGAGGAAAATCATAGGGTCTTCTCCTGCCAACCCATACCCATTTGCTTTTCTGAAAGCTTGGGCCTTGGGTTTGAAGGATTTGAAGAGGCTAGTATATATCAGAGCTTTTCAGAGAAGGATATAAGCCTCAGCATTTGAACAAGAACAACAAAAGCCCCAGAGAAGTCATTCTTTCTGACTCTTCTGATCTTTACAATACACTCTGAGTCTAAATATTTTTGTTAGTTTTTAACTCTGCAGCCCAGGAAATGTTCTAGAACTTTAAACCTTAAAAAAAAAAGGTAAAAATTACAGTTAACAAGCCAAAACTTGTTATCAGTGAAGCTGCTTTATAGTTAAGTAAGAGACGATTTTATTCATTCCTTAGGGCTTCCTGAAAGCTGAAGGAGAGAAAAATTTGGTTTTAGTCTCTTGCGACTTTTTTCCTATCACCTATGGTAAGCTCCATATCAAGCCCACATAATCAAAATAAATATGAATTTACTAGAAAATTTCAAATATTGTTCTACAGCATGAACTTATGTCCAGCAACAGAATATACACAAAAACTCTGTTTCATCAAACCAATGCAAACTGTATCACCCAGCATCTAATCCCAAACATGAAAGGCAACAGAGCAGCAGAGGCCTGTTTCTGTACTGCCCAGCTACTTAAAATGCCTGAGTTCCTGCCTGACTAGGAGGAACCTGAGAAGTTTTGTCAGCATGACCCTCCACAATGGAGCTCCATTGTCGCTGGAGCCCACCACCATGCTCTTGAGGCGTGAAACTGTCAAGTCACTATAAAATCTTGACATCATGCCTAGCAAAGTGAAGTTCTCCTGCAGTGAAACTGGGTTCCCTCTTCTTCTTTAAAAAATTCAGGTATGCTATTTCAAACTCACAGTTTGCCACAATAAAAACTGCAAGCCCTTCAGTGTCTCCTTTTTTTATTTCTTCCCCTCCCTTTTGCCTCCAAAGGAAATTATTCATTAGATCCAGCTAGAAAGATAATTTAAATGGCATGATGCCATTTCCCAATGCAGCTGCACTCTGACAGATGACTGATGCCAATGGGATACTGGGCAAAGCACCTGTGTATGCACATGCCTTTTACTACAGAGTCAGTCCCCATTCATAAAATACAGCTATCCCACTGTGTCCTGCTGTTACACTCATCCTGAACTTACAAGTCATTGCCACTTCAGAATGCATTGCCAAAGAGCTGGCCAGCATCTGCAGGCGTAACTTGGCATTTTGGCGTTCAGATGTTTACTCTTGACTCTCCCAGTCTGGACCAGCAGTTGCATCTGTGCCTGGAAGACACAAACCCTCAAAAAGAAGGTGTGAGCAGTGAACCCTGGTCTGATGTTTCACACTTTTTCTGCAGAAGTGTCAGCATCTGCAATGAGTGGAACATTCAAGAATCAATTTCTTCACACAAAACTTGAGAGTGGGGCTCAACCTGAGCCCAACCCTGCTGTTCTTGAGACCATGCACTGCAGCATGAGTGCTGCCCATGTGTCACAGAGGAAAAGATGGCATAGGTTACACTGGTAGAAGTGCTTTTCGTCTTTCAGTATCTCAGATCCACTGCATCTGCAGAAGAACACTTCTGGCCAGTACAACTTTGCCAGCTTTAAATGCCATCTTGCTCTCAATTTACTGAATACTGGCATAAGTAACATCCTCTCACTCTCTTTCTTCCACATTCACCACTATTTTTAATAGACATTGAGCAGTTGATGTGGCAAGACTTATGTATTCTATTTTTCTTTTTTTGCCTCTGGGTTTCTTACCAGTACCTAACATGACAACAGATATATTCATACATGTTACCATCTGCACCTGCAGGATTCCAGTTCTATTTTCCTTTCTGCAGAAACATGTCCCAAAGGCGTGGGAAGGGAAATGCTTAAAAAATACCATGTATGTGCTCCTCTGCCCCCAAGGACCTACATCCCAGGCAGCTGGTGATCAGTTAGTAATATCCCCTTGGAAAGTCCCTTTTTTGACAGTTCACACTGCCAAGAACTTAGGGAGTTGGCTTGATTTCTCTTCAGAAAGCTTGGATAATACAGAGTCTTGGAGCATGCAAGAGAACAGTCCTATCATCCTTTTCTTCCAGAAAGAAAACAAGTTTCCAGCAGGAGACGGTTTAATACAAACCCTATCCAGCTCACCACAGCAAAGTTACATCCCTTACCCAGGCCAGCAGGGTACACCGATTTGCCAGAGTCAACATGAACAGTAGGCAAGACATGCCTGACAGCTGAACTTCTGAGTTTTCCACATATCCCACAAGAACCAGAGAAGAACACAGAAATTTTGCTGTTAAACTGTTGCTGCTATACAGATGAATCCCCTGAATAATGGAGAGGCCTCGAGAACGAATGACAGGCAGAATAGCCTAAAAACATTTTCTGCAGAGCAGAAGGCATTTGATGACATCTGACAAAAAGAGAAGAGCAAGAAACTTCCCAAAAAGAAACATTAATTCTACTGCAGTCAGCTTTTCAGCACACTTGATTCTGAAAGACTGGGCTAGTTTGGCTCAGTCACCAAATATTTGGAATCCAGCTGTACCGCTGACCACCAGCATCCAGCCCCAAGAAGTAAGCAAAAAGTCTGTGGAATTAACTGCCACTCAAAGCTAAATTCTGGGGAGTCCTCCTTATGTGCTGATCTTACCACAAACTGGCTTCAGGACTGTCTAAATATGCCAGTAGCTGTTGTCAGCTTTTCAGTGACAAATCCAAATGTGATTTTTTTCCCCTATGGGCGATCCTCCTAGAAATTTCAAAATTACCTGAGCTATCTCGGAGTTAATTAGATGGAAAGAGAGTATTCAAGAAGTTTAAGAGCTTAAAATATATCCCAAAATGCCAAAAATGTCAACTAATTAAAAGATATTTTTAATTTGAAGTGAGAACTATTCGCTAGAAGTCTGTCAATATGCACTCTGAGCTGCTGTGCCATGCCACTTCTATTCTCATTAACCAAGCTGATAAGCACATTTGATACATCAAAATGAGCAGAAACCTGTGCCTTACCTGTATCAGAAACCTGTATCACTCCAGAAAGCGAACAGGCAGCAGGATAGGGATGTTCAGAGCGCCCATCAAAAATGCTACTAAAAGGTCTCATTTTCAGAAAGTGAGAGGGTACTTCTTCAGTCTAGGCTGGTTCCTCTTTTAAAGCATTTCAAATTTCAAAGAACTCCCCCAAAGTGTAGCTGCTGCTCTGCTTCCTCAGAGCTGCTGTTCACCAGAGATTCAGAGGGGACTCATATGGATTTGAGAATCAGGAAGAACAAGCTTTCATTGGCAGTAACATATGTAAGAGGAAGCTAGTATGTCTCTGTTTCACATTTTTAAATTACACAAAGCTAGGAATTGAAACAGAAGAATGCAAGTGAAAGTATAGGTTGTAAAATAGTGATGTGAAGCATCGTGGAGACTGGGAACATCAAATGGATGCAGGACAGGCTCAGGCATCTGTCAGATGAAAGAACAGCATCTCAACAATTCTCACTTTAAATTAAAAATATCTTTTAATTATTTGACATTTTTGGCATCTTGGGGTATATTTTAAGTCCTTAAACTTCTTGAAAAATCTTTTTTCCATCTAATTAACTTAGAGATGGCTCAGGTAATTTTGAAATTTCTAGAAGAATCACCCTTAAGGGAGAATAGGTTCTTTAGGGCTACTGTTTAGATCTAACTAAATGATCAAAATGGTCGGTTTGATTAAGCTACTTTCCAGTGATACACTGACCAGTGTGTTCAGTATATTCACTGCTTTCTCAACAGAAAAATACAGAATTGTCATAAACAGTTTTACCGCTGTTGATCTTAAGGGCCTTTTTCAACCTACATGAATATATGACTATGAAAATGCTGAAAATACACAGGTAGGTGGAAAAGTCAGACCATAACTTTGGCTCAATTTCTCTTTTTAATGATCACAACCAGCAGCAGGAGGAAGGAACAATGAAGAACTGGATCAGTCTCTGCTCAGCCGAGCCGCGCCAGAACAGTGCTGCTGGGAACATGCCCTGGTGTGTCCCTGTCTCAGCCAGACGTTGTGAGCAGTTGAAACAACGTGGTGTTGAGGCCTCAACGTGTTTGAACTCTCGTGGCTGCATTTCCTACTCATTCACCTGGTCCTACAGACCTTCCTTGGTATTTTGGCCATAGTCATTCTCTCCTCAGCGCGAGCAAGCTGAGCCACTAAAACATGTCTTGAAAACACAGAGACAGTCAGAACATCAAAACATGGCACAAACCACAACGGTTTGTTCACCTTGCACATACTTTGTTTTAAAAGCAGGTTAAATGACTCTGTGGGTTTATTGATAGTAGTTCCCACACCAGCATGTGGGTTCTCAAGAGCATTGCCAGCAAAAATCTCTTCTTGCGCTCACTCTTGGGGCAGGGTAGCAGCTAATAGGGAACTCTAAAATTGGAAATAAATGACCTATTTCTGAGGAAAGCTGATAGAATAATATCTAAAGGTTTGAGATTGGCTTTACACTGGCTTTCTTACAAGGCTACAGGAGCACTGTGACACACTCCTAATGGAATTAGAACGGAATTAGAGAGACAACAGGTCTGTACAAACCGACTGACTGACTTTAACAAAAGCAATCTTTCCTTCTTTAGTTGTGTGAAAATTGCCAGCTTTATTAGTATATGTACATCTATTTAATTAGTATGC
>WEIT01009498.1:1442-45880 GCA_013389985.1 Dryoscopus gambensis | reverse complement strand
GTTAGACAGGGTAACAGAGAATTGTGGTTTAAATACTCTGATTGTTATGCTGGTCTTTAACTACACTCAACTACACTTGGAATTTTTTTTAATTTTATTTTGTTTTTTTTTAATCTTTCCAGTGTTATTGCTGTCTGCACAGTGTAATGGTGGGAGCATTGGTGTAGAAAGACACAGCTGCCCTCTGAGGCCATTTACAAATACTGCAGTCTCAGTAGCTGCTCTGTACACTTCTGAAACTAATGCATCCTAACAGGTGGTACAAACACTGGCTGTCCCAGGAGAAAAAAAAATTCTCTGTTAAATAAGATAATAGTATATCTGTATAGTGTCTTTGATTCCGTAATTACATACTAAGGCTGCGAACTATAATTATTTAACCCACCTCCAGTTTACAATTTGATAACACTGCTATGTAAGCCTAGAGTTGTAAGAGAGGATAATTTCAGGCTTGAAAGCTCCCAGCATAGGTGTGTCCAAAAGTCCATTCTGAACTCTAAACTCTCTGTGGTTTTCAATTACTACACACAAAGGTCATGATTTTCAACCCCATTGTTCGGCTCTCCACTAGCTTTTCCAGCCTCTGATTTATTACAGTAGAGAGTGAGATAAGAGCCAGTAAGTTAAAAATGTGTATGTTTTGGTAGGGGATGTGAGCAAAGGCTACAAATGCTTTTAGTAAAACAGAATGCTCTCTTGGTGGCTGCTTTTCTGAGGTTTATTAGTTCACCTGCCTTCAAATGAGTCCTGCAGGTGCTTTGACAAATGGATTGAGAGATTGCCTAGTAAATTTCTCTGCTTCTTGTAAATACTTCTGTGCCTTATGTAGATGATTTGTAACTTCCTATGCCAAGGTGTCTTTGTAAATCACACCAGAGACCCCTGTGCCTTCCAAAAGCCACAATGTGGCTTGGATGAGGAAATGAATAAAAGCGGAAGAAAAATACTGACAAGTGTTAATAGAAAATTAAAGTGTTGAAATTCTAAATGTGTATTGAGGTAAGAAATGTCTTTTACCCTTGCTAGTTCCTCCTGCTCATGCCAGGATGTGCTGTGTGCTGGTGGCGTTATAAGACCAGGTATCTCTTCTGCCACGTGCCAAGGTCCTAATTTGAACCTCCTCCTCCTAAGTCTCATTTCTGTTGTGGATTCTCCCAGAACTACTACTGATCACTGAAGTGATATGTCAGACACTTGATTTTGGCTCATCCCAACTCTACCTCTGCCTTGAAAGATAAATTAAAACTTGACATAGGGACTTGAATTATTCACAGCTCATGTTGACATGATAATGTATTTGATCTCTCCCAATAGTTGGAGAAGAGATGACAGCTGTGGGTGTTTCTGATGAACAAAGTGGGGAAGATCATGTTTAGAAAAACCAAATAAACCATTAGACATACAATAATCAGTTTCATTTCACTCTCAGTATATTTTGAAAGCATTTAGGTTATTTTGTATACAGCTCTGAGATAGGCAAGTGTAATATTTTTAGAGAGGGAAGAAGTGGGGAACACAGCATAAACTTAAGTGCTCAATTCAAGGAGCTGGAAATTCCAAAGCTCAATTTCGGGAGCTGAAAATTCTGGAGTCCCTCATTTCAATCCTTTCCTTGTTTAAAAACACGTTTTTCTGTTTTTAAAGATCTTGCAGGTCAAAATTCCGGGCAGGAGATATTTAAAAGATGTGTAGATGTGGCACTTAGGGACATCGTTTAGTGGTGAACTTGGCAGTGCTGGGTTAATGGTTGGACTCTGCTTTTAGAAGTCTTTTCCAGTCTAAACAATTCTATGATTTAATCAATTCTGGAATTGTTTCCTTCTCTATGTAAAGTATTCCCATGCATATGTATATGTGTGTACATATATGTGTCTTAAGGGTGGGAATAGTACTGCTGTCACTTACTATGTGAATTTCTTTTTAGATATTCTTACCTTATAATTTCTTCTGAATTGATGGCTGTCAAAGCTGAGCTCTACATTTTAAGATTGATCTAGTTAATTATATTCAAAAGTAATATCATTAGAAAGCTAAAGATACTGATTTTTTTGTGTTTGTTCCTTGCAGAAAAGGGGTTTACAAAGAAGAATTTTCAAGCTTTAGACATCTTTTGCAAATTGTTTAGGTACTTGGTGTTCTGATTTCATAAAACATATTCTGAAATGTTTCTGAAGTCAAAATGAAAAGATAGATTATTTCTAAAGGAGCGCAGAAGAAGGTTTGCTAAAATCTTTGCTTATTTTATAATTGAGAATGTTTTGATATGGGTTTTTTCTTATTTACACAAATGGATATAGTGGCAGGACAAGAGGCTTTCTGGTTCCTTCCTAGAACTCCTAGCCTGTACTCTGGCTGGACCTTAGTAATTTCCTTTTTCCATCTGTAACTTTTTAGCACCTAGTAATTTCAGAAAAAAACAGAGGGGTTGAACAAATTTTACCTGCACGTGCTCTTCCCTGTTGGTACAGGACGATAATTTTTTATTCAGCTGTGTTTTCCTCTGTGTCATCCAGTTTGGGAAAGAGTTTTATATTTGGTCTGCCATTTCTCCTGTTTGTTTTGTACCTTAAAACTTAGTCTGTGGCTAAAATGTGCTAGTATGCAAAAGTTCCTTGCTTTCAAAAATATTGGTGTCACCTCTTCAAATTCCTGATGGAAAGAAATCAGGAAAGCTTGTTATATTTTTAGTAATGTTATTTTACCTGCTGGGAAAGTTGCAGTGCTTCAGGTGATGTAAGTGACAAATGCGGGCCTGGGAGACCTACGGGTTGCCAATAACCTTTGATAGTCTATGGAAGCACATAAAGTCTTAATAACTGACTCCTTACAGAGACAACTTGTAGTCCACTGTAGTGTTTGTAGTAAGGGAGGGCTGTTACAGTCTGATGGATATTTGGAGCCTCGTACAAAATGAGGTGGCTCTTTTAGGCTTGACTAGAGTTGGCAGATACCCATAACTCTATAGATTCTTTTATTGGCAAATGCACGACTTGGCCAGGATTGATGTAAATTGTCTTTGTGTTAAGATCATAAATAAGGACATACTTTTTTTGTTGGTCAAACCAAATGTTTAGTTCAATGTTTTTGGTTTTATTTTGTTTCAAATCAAAAATACAAAAGAACTGATACAGATATGAGTTACTGAAAAGTATTTTAATAAATATAGACAGTTGACTTAAAGAGCAGTCATCATTAAAAGACAGACAGGCCTTTCATATTGGAATTTCTAGTTATTGACAAGATCATGTATTTAATTTTCTGAGTGTCAGGAAAATCCCTAAGAGAATTTAATTTTAAAGGGAATTTTCAAATGTCACTGCAGACCAAATATAGAACTAGTGCTAATAAAAGACCTCTACTTCTTTCATTATATGCATGTGCATATATATTTCCAATATGCTCTGTATTTTTTCTTTTGCAGTGTTTGCTAAGGAATGGGCACTTTCTGATGATGCTTACCACACAATCAGATACGTGGGCTTGGAGGATGCCTTAGATTATTTTTTATTTTTCCTTCTCTTGCGTGAAGTTAAACTAAGAAGATTGTCTTTCTTTGCACAAGAGAAGAAAGAAAAAAGCTCACTATTTCGATTTATCAGTGTTGTCATTTCTACAGGCTTGAGAGGTGATAAAATTTAACGATATGACTAGTGTCTTTTTCTGAAGCATTTGTTCAAGGAATGAAGACAAGAAAAACATGGAATCATGATTTTGAAACTATAAATGGTAGAGCACTGCTTACCTTTTTTGATAATCCTTCTTCAGCACCCTAACAGTGAAACTCTGAAAGCACAAACACCAGTCATCTCATTCTGTAATTCAACATATAATTTTATGAAGAAATTTCTAAATACTCTGAAAAATCTAAGTTTATACTAACTAAAACTGTTTCCTATTAAAATAGATTGTTTTCTGGTCAGTACTTGTATGCATTTTACTTAATTTTTTATCCTTTTGGTTTTTAACTCTTTGATGTGGGCTCTGTTTCTTCCTGTGCAGAGGAGAGGATGTTTTCTGTTAAGTTGTTCATGTTTCTGAAAGTGCTTAGAAATAAGTGTTTCAGCCAAGGACAAGGGTTGATTTTTCACAGTGGCCATGAGGGAGAGGAGCCTGGAGCGGTGTGGGCATGGCCAAGGTATTTCGCTATTTGATACCATGTTATGTCATGGCCGGGGTCAGGGACTGGGACTCTCACGTCCCAGGATGACAGGGGGTGTTACTTTTCTGGGGGAGCAAGTGGCAAATGGAATGGTGGGTAATTAATGCTGGTCCCGATTGGAATGTTTGTCCACCATTGGTTTTCATTGTCTCAGGCTGGGGCGGGGGGGAAACAGAGGACCTGGGGGCCATTTTGTTCTTTGTCTCAGGGGCTGCACAGTTCTGGATTAGTTGGTCAGTGATCTTTTTTTTTTTTTTTTTTTTTGTAAATTACCCTCTTTTTTGAATACTTTTGTTATTAATATTGTTGCTGTTACTGTTCCTTTTCTTATCTCATTGCTGTTTCCAAAAATTGTTCTTATATCAACTCAGGATCTTTGCCTTTTGTCTCTCTCTGACCAGAAGGGGTGGGAAGTGGAGTGGAGAGCCTTGTGGTCTTTCATTTTTGTGGGAACACTAATACCATTCCTAGGCTACAACACAGACTAAAATCCTTTTGAGTTCATTTAAAATGAATATAGCAAACAAACCAAAGCAAACTCATTCATGCTGACATTTGCCTTGACAAATCTGCATGCATGAACTGTAGTAGCTTCAAACTATGCTTAACTAATGAGTTAAAAAAATTTTCACTTCCACTTTGCATTTTCAGTGTCTAGTTTTGTACTGTGGGTACAAGACATATTTATAGTGATGTGGGGATTGATAGGGTGATGAATTTGGGGTTTGAGACAGTTTAGTGCTAGGTCAAAAACATCCTCAACCATCTACATGGTGAACAATCTACTCCTGTTCCAAGTTGTTTAAAAGCTCTGAAAGAACAACTTTGTCCTGAAAAGATTCCAGTTGGATTGGGTCCTTTCTGCTTGCTTATGCTATTTGGTATTCAGGCAAACTTTAAACTGGAACGATGCCTCTGTTTTGTTACAGCACAAACACTTGCATGGACTTGGGTTAGATGGAAGGATGCGCAAGCCTCTTCGTGCTTGATCCGCTTCAAACTGGTACTACGTGGTCTGGCATTAATGAGCACAGCAGAGTGGTGTGAGCAGCCCATGTAAAGAATCTGAATGCCTGTTCAAAAAACCTTTGTTGTAAACCTTAATATAAAACAAAGCAAAGCCACTGTGGTCAGTAGAAGTAAAAATAGCAGTATAGATGACAGCACCACAGTATGAGCTGTCTACTGAAGAGAACTGAAAGCTGTGTTTGTAGTGGATGCTTTCTGGATTCTGTCTCAACCTGTACAAATAAATCACAGCTGGAGTATTTGCAGACCCTCACATCTTTGGGGCATGCTCAACAATGACATTTAGTATAGATCCGCTTTTTCTTTTGCTGGCTCAAAAATAATTGAAGTACAGGTCAAAAAGAACATCTGACTGAAAATACCCATGTCAAGATAGCAGGACAATTAAAACAGGAAGGAGAAGGTGGAGGATAATAGCAGGACTCAGCAGTCACCAAAGCATGGTAACTTTCATTGCTGATCCTGACCTCTTTACCTCTTTTCCTTTCAACTCCTCATGTCATACTTATATTTTGGGAACATGTTAACTGAAAAAAAAAAAAAAAAAAAAAGGAAGAGAAAGCAGACTATAATCTAAGGATACTAAAATAGCTCTGCAAAATGGGATATTGAGATGATACAATTTGAATGCAATTTAAACGTTTTTTTAAATGTTAATTTTCTATTTTTAATCTTTTTTCCTAACTGAGCACAGATAAACCCATGAAAAATAACGCATGGCATGCAGTGATTTGAAGATCACTGTCTGCCCCTTGATGTCTTCATTTGACAACATCTATATGTTACCAGGTTGCCATGACAACTAAGTACAGTCGTAATTGCAACCCTGGAAAGGTAATTCTTTCACTCAAAATGTGGCATACATTTAGCCTGTCTGAAGTTTCAACAAACCATCTTTTAATGACAAGTATTATGAAAGGCCTGAATGAGGTGGTTTCTTTGATGTCAATTTTTTTATTATCTCGTGTAGCTTAGCCAGAAGGATATGTTGGCTTTTATTCTGTGAAGTCTGTATTTTTTAACCTTTTTATGTCTTATTTAAGTTTCAAATATATGGTATCAACTGTGAATCTGAAATTAACATATGAAAGCAAAATACCACAAGAAGTGTTCAGTTATTTGTATTGCCAGTTCTGAAAGCAGATCTTGATACATTCCTCATACTTACTATCCTTTGGGTTAATTCAAGTGTGTTTTGTATGGCTGACGGTATTTTTTTAAATTAAAAAAAAGCCAAACAAACCAAAAAGGGAAAAACCAAACAAAACCAAAACAGAAACTCAACTAAATACCAAAAAAGCACACCCATCAAGCTTGAAAAATAACTGCAAGGGTTTCTAGTCAGCAGGCAATATAGGCTTTATAGTAACAAAAATGCAATCTTAAGAATCAGCAAAACTGCAGTAATTTTATTTCCACCTGATTTTTATGCATATGAGGAGGAGAAAAAGAATCAGGGAATTATGTGTGCAAGCTGAGCCTTGTTATTCATGTACAATCCTTGATGCTGAGAATTAGCACCGTGACTGCATTTTGGGCTGTTGACAGCCTGACCCATCTTCTGCATCCATGATGATGTGCAGTCTCTCACCATCTGTTTCCATGACACAGGGAAACTAATATGAGAGTCAACTACACCACTTAGTAGTAGTGGGAGAAGTCCCCTTCCATGCATGTTTTGGTATTCATTTAGTGCTGGAACATTGGGCTTTATACTTTCTGAGGGGTATAAACTAGTTCTGGAAAGTAAAAGCAAATGTGGTACTAAGCTTTCCACATTAATTTCCTCAGACTGTGATACCACTCCATGAAGACACGGTAGGAGTATTTTCTGGGTTTCTGAGTTCTTGATCACTAAATGACAGTACTGTAATTGGGATTTCTGGCATAAATCAGGCAAGTTTAGCCATCAAATTGGTTAGCGGATCAGTGAAAGCTGAATATAAATAGTCTGGGTTTAACTTCATATGGGATAAATAGCTGCATTTATCTGTTTGTCTCAGCAATCTCCAACACTAAAATTATCCTGCATAAGACACACACAGAGATGTTTGGGATTCTTTTTTTTCGTTCACTCAGAAACAAGAGCGGGATGGGGCTTTGAATGTGTTTTGAAAGTTAAGTTGGTTTTACTACAACAGCTTTGACTTTTCAGCATACACTTCAATTGTCAGTTGAAAAATACTTTAAATGCATCAAGGCCATTCACACTCTTGAGTTGTAGTTCAATCCCAGCTGGCAAGTTAACTCCAGAAAGACACTCACTCACTCTTCACCAAGTGGGCTGGGGGGAGAGAATCAGAAGGGTAAAAATGAGAACTTGTGGGTTGAGGTGAAGACAGTTTAACAGGTAAAGCAAATAACACTCACACACAAGCAAAGCAGAATGAGGAATTAATTCACTAATTCCCATCAGTAAGCAGGTGCTCAATCATGAAGGAAGGAAGTGAAGGAAGTTCTCCTTGGGAAGACAAATGCCATAACTCCAGATGTTCCTCCTTCCTCCCTCTTCAGCCTTCCCCTTCAGCCCTGAAAAAAGGTTTTGTGGCCGCCAGCCTACTTGCTCGTGGGGTTGGCTGACAGGCAGAAAGGCCTTGACTCTGTGTAAGCACAGCTCAGCAATCTTGAAAACATACCTGAATTTTCAACACTTTTCCTAGCACAAATACAACGCACAGCCCCATACAAGCTGCTATGAAGAAAATTAACTCTCCCCTAGCCTAAACCAGCACATCCAGATATGGAGGGTGTTTTAATAGGTCTCCTTGCAAGTCTAAATATCCATGATAATTTCAGAAGGACACGTCCTCTGCAACAACTGTGGCACAATGCAAACTGACTTGTTCTTTATCTGTTCTTTTGCATTCGAAATTATTCGAAGTATTTTTATTTGGCTTTTTTTTTTTCATTGCCTCCTAATGAAAGAGAGGACAAAACCATGGTATCATTCAGGAAAAGAGAACTTGCATATTTTGAAACAAGTCACGGAGGCATTACTTGAGATGTCTAAAGCTCAGTATAACCAAAGTACTAAGCTAGACTTTCAATACTCTTAACACACAAGGCAGCAGGAAAATTGCAGAGAAAGAATCACGATTGTTTAATTTGAAATAATCCTTTTATCTCTGAGGCCTGTGCTTTGCTTATCATTTGAGCATTTTGTGTGATCTGGTAAACAGTGTTCTAATTGTTTTTGCAGATCACTGGTTTAAAAAGCCATGCACACCTACACAGGGTAGAAAACAGGTATTCTGTGATTAAAAGACTCTGAGCATCAAACACATAATACCAACTGGTAAAGCAAGAGGATTAGGGATGGGACAGCGATCCCCATATCTCTCAGTGCATCTTACTCTGAATATTCATATAGAGAGGTATTCTCGTGCCTCTGAATAAACAAACTAGGGTGTGCTGGTGTAATTTAGATCAGAATTTGCTGCTTAGTGTATATGAAATATATGAGGTGTTTTATGTTGAAAGTTAATTTTCTGCACTGGATATTTATCTAGTAAATACCTCATTTACTTCTTTCTATAAACTTTAAATATTCACTTTAGCACACAGGGAGATCAACACGGATCTTACATTCTGGTTTCTGGTTTATGCTGTGTTTGTTAGTTTTCTTTACCTTGAAGCCACTGAGATATAAATTTGGCCCAGTGTTCTTGCAGGAAGACAGGTTGTTTATGTTTTGTAAACCAGTTATGACTGTGTCTTTAATTTTTTATTCCAGCTGCCAGTGTTTCCTGGCAGAAGCACTGTGTTGTGCCTTCAAATTCTAGAAGTTCTCTCAATCCTGCAGTAACTGCACACCATTAGTTTGTTGGTTTGGGTCTTCACCTTCACTGTTGTGCTCTGAATTTTCTCTTGGCATATGAAGGGACAGAATCCCTTCCTTCCCTCTTTTTTGTATTTGTTTGGTTTGTAGTTGCCTGTTTGCTCAGTACATGGTCTTGCCTTCCCTTCATGAGAACTGTGCTTTCTGACTAACCTGGAAATCACTTACATGCTCTTGTGCTCTGCCCCCATGAATGTTCTGTATCTACAATTTATCTGTTTAGGATTGCATGGTAGGGTATAGCCTATAGATATGTTTACATTGCATAGGATTAGAATGTAACTTTTCTGTAATTTGCACAAGGAATGCAAAAGTAGGGCTCCCTTTAGTGTGTTTTCTCAGTTGCCTCAAGGTCCTTCAGAACCCACCTGTTTTAAACCCACTTGCTTTCCCCCTTTGTCTGACCCTGTAGTTAGACAGGACTCCCCCTGCCACGAAAGCAGGCTCTTCATTTTATGTGTTGTGCCAGTGCTCTAATTTAGGAGCTCCGTTTACTTAGTGTTATGGTGACTTCATCGACCGCTTCAGCACTCCTCTGCACAAAGCCTTAGACAGACTGTGCCCACTGAGGCAGCTGGCTTAGCCTCCTGCCACGGGGTCAGCACAGCAATGTTAGGAGATAATCGCTTCACCTGAGCCTGCTTCCCACAGAGACGTGTTACAGTCCCCTTTCCCATGGACACACACTCCTCCTTAAAGCAAATACATGGCAACATCATAATGGTGCCAAAAATTCATAAATTATATATAGACTGCCTGTATCATCATATTTCTTCTTTGTCAAGGAAACCTCATTAGGATAGAGGTGAGCTAGTCCCCTGGGTGCCTTTCTGATGTTCTGGCATCTCAGTCACAACACACCTTATAATCCTTATTAATTGAGACTTCAGCATTCACTCAGTCAGAGGCCCCCTATCATGAAGTTATTTTAGGTCTGTTTTCATCTTCCCCGTGTAAATCTCCTTTCTTGTTACGTGTGGGAAAGCTGTACAGGAAGAAGCATTCATAGCTCTGACTTCTTAAGTTCATTCATCTATGGAATCTGTGTTTCATGTGTTTCACACATGAATATTAAAGGTGATGATTTACATGAGGCGGGTGTGAATTAACCTGTAATGACTTTACAAATCACGACACCTGTGTAGAGCAAATGGGTGGTTGTGGTGTCTGTATGAAAGCCACTTATGTGCAGTTTTGTTATTACTGTAAAGCCTTCTTGGAGAAGTTTGGAGTCTAGAATGTGTTTTTCTGCCAGTCAGGTGGGACTGTAGTTAAAAGAGGGTAACGACTACCTATTTTCTGTTGCCCATTCAGCGTGTATGAAGAAGTTGTTTCTCAGGTAGAAGTGTGATATAGATATAGTGTCTTGTATACCCTGTAAGAGTTCTAGTCTTTGATATTCATATTGTGATTAATACAGTCCTCACAGCCTATGGTTATAAATGTGGAAACGGGCTCATTTGTAAGAATCAAACTTTCAAAATGTACGATCCATGCCTATAAATCTGAGAACCCATTTTGGCAATGACAAACGTGTTTGAAGGGAAAACAGTATTTAAATCAGAGGGTCACACAACATTTTCTTGAAATTATAATTCAATAAAGAAATTGATGCTAATTAGTATTTAAATCTCTCATCTTGTCAGCTCTGTGTGGTGCCTTGTTTGAAGTGAAATGTTTTTCGATGCAGCCTTCCTAATGCAAAATTTGTTTTCCTTAGTTCTTTGATGTTGTTGTTAAAGGGAAAGACATAAAAAGTGGGGGGTTTTTTAGCAATAGTAGGAAAGGAGGGGAATTGAATTGATTTGATATTCATATTACTTTATATGCAAAGCCCCAAAGGGTGTATCAACGGCTTTGACCTATCTTCATCAAGAATGGCAGAAAAATGATTTATATTTTGTATTACAGTTACACCTAGAGGCCCCTTTCAAAATCAGTTTTATCGAATTTCATGTTATACGTGTCACTGAGCATCTGTCCTCCAAAAATTCACAAATAGGCCAGGAAACAACTATAAGTAAAACTGGTGGTGTGATAAGTGCCCCTGTCTGTATTGCTTTGTGGAATTGAATGCAGCAATGGCAGCATCAGCTCAAGGTGAGCTGAAGGAGGAGAAAATGGTGACAAAAAAGGCTTCCTCTGAGAACACTGGTACTGTACCAGTTTGCACTGCTTCTACACGACATACTCCTAAAGCAGTGTAGTATAAACACCTTTGTGCTTGCTTTAACTGCTGTGATTGTGCGGTGCATTGTAATCTGCTGTTTGTCTTGCACATGGCAGATGCACAAAACAATATATTCCAGGTGCAAGTGAAACAGAAATGATAAAATGTGCATTATGAAAGAATAATGTGGGGTGTGTTTGCTGGGGAATGTACATGTGCATATAGACATTGTGTAAGTCATAAGTAAACCAAAATTACATAATATCACGCAAAAAAAAAGGAGTGTTAAAGTAGCTTTATTAAGGTCAGCATATTTAGCTTTTAGGAACTTGGAGATGTTGTGAAGGTTTTCTTCCTGGTCTCTGTCTAATCTTTTCTTCCCCTCTCCTGTTCCTTCTTTGTGCACAGTCCCTATATCTGATTTATCACACCTTATTCAGTTCAAATACAACAATTTATATCCTTGTGAGTATTCTAAGTTGTTTTGCCATTACACATATGATACTAAAAATTGGTATCATTATCCTCATTTATAGATTAGTTTTTCTGGAGTTTTATCACAGGAAGGATAAAAATTGTTTGGAAGGAAGTCTAGAACCTGAGGCAAATAGATTAACGTCAAAACAGGAATTTATTTGCCTGATCACAGATGTCTGGGATCATGTTTCTCTGGGTACTGTTTCGTTCAAATACAGCTCCTGCTTGGATCCACAGCTAAGAAGTTTGGATCTACATCCCTTCTACAAATAAGAACCAGACTCTTCAGCTAAGAACCTACATGATGTAAAATGCAAACATTTAACCATCTATGAAAGTTAACATTCTGATTTTGTCTAGTATTCTGTCTTCTCACTCAGTGAATATGTAAATGGGGAATTAAATTCACCATGGCAACATCCTTAAGACATGACTTTTTTTTCTCTGCAGTATCTCTCCAGCTTTCATAGGGACATCCAAGCATGAAACAAATGTTACAACGATTTTGTGGGTGTAAGTAATCTTTACAGATCCCCAAGGGGAGGTACATGATATCCAACCACATTTCACATAGAGAGTTAAGTAAAACAGTATCTGGTCAATTTTAAAGATATATTATGCAGCTAACAGTCAGTGTGACACATCTCTTTATTATCTGCCTTATGTCATTGTCAGGAATGAAAACTGTTAAGACTACCCACAAATGATGACTGAGTTAATAGAACACTCAACAGTAATGGAAAGTTATTTTTCTTTAAGTCAAGCAGAAGATGTTGAAGGACTGATGGGGTGGGTGGGTCTTAGGTTTGGGTTTGAAAGTGTTTTGTAATTTTTGGTTTTGGGGGGAATTTTGTGATATTTTGGATTTAGTTGGTTGGAGTTTTTTTTGTTCTTGAGACTCAGTACAGAAGACAGTTGCTTAGTCTTACGACCAGAATAGCCTGTACTTGAGCATATTGTCTTCCATTTTAAAAAGAAATCAAATTTTGATAGGACACACTGAAAGGTTTAAAGCTTCTTCTCTGAAATGAAATATAACAAAAACAGAAAAAAAGAGAAAAGTTATATTAACTCTGGGTGTATCTCTTTTTTTAATATCATAGGGTTTTTTTCAAGACACTCTGATCACTCTTGAGTAGTATAAGAAATCATAAGTTGGGATAAACTTGCTTACTAGATTTGAAAAAATAGAAATTTACACTAACATAGATTCTTCTTCTCTATAGAAAGCACAGAATTAGCTAGAATGCATGATACACTTAGAGACTTTTTCAAATGCTGTGTTTGTATTAAAAGGATGTTTCATTTCTATGTTCTTAAACGATAATCAATTGCATGAAGCTTAAATTTCTAGATGGATTGATTCATTCTCTCTATATTATTAATGATGAATTGCAGTTGCAATGCTTGTTTATATTCATTATGCATCTCCAATCAATAAACAGCTTCCAGCAAATATTTTAAAATGCTATCAAATCTGTTGGTATTTTCCATAGATTAATTTGTATTTGTATGATGCTCATTTTCTGCTCAGAAATTTTCTCTCAAAATAGCAATTATTATAATGTGAACTTTGTGTGGAATATTTTTTATTAAGGAACCTGATAATTACTGCTTTCCCTGTGATTTTATATATTTTTCCTTATGAGCCCAGTCATTTGTTAACTTGACAATTTGGAAATTTTCAGTCCTCCCTCACATCCTAAGGCAGCTCTAAATGTAGTATGATAGTGCTGGAGAGCAGCGAGTGTAGAGAAACCATCTCACAAAGCTGTCTGAAAATCAATGATACTCATTAAAAATAAATTCTAATCTGTATTGCTACTCCCAGGTATTTTCTCTCCTTGGTTTAGGTTATGTTGCGTTGGAATGTTTCTTCTTACTTTGTGTGCTGTAAAAATGTTAAAGCATTCAGGCTATTTTAGTCATCTTTTTAAGCACTGCTAATACTGTTGGTTAGCTGATCTGCAGTGGAGCACTATTAGTCAAATGAGTCATTTCCCATGCTCTAGCAATAAGTGTCATATTTAGAGATATTAATAGCACCTTCAGTTTGGGTAGATGTTGCACTCTTATTTCAGTGGTTTGGAAAGGTCTCAAGTCTTGCTTCCTTAGGAAGAAATTATTTGTGTGATCTCCAGGCAAACCTCTGCCTGGAGAAGTGTGCTTTGGCAGTGGGTGTGGGGGGCGGTGCAGTGTGTGCTCTCCTGTTTGTTGGTTTCTTCTCTCATGTCGCACATTTGTGTGTTTCAGTCTGGGACTGCCACTTAGGTCAAGGGCAAGCTTTGACAAGGCTGTGGCTTTCTGCAACTGGAGCTCCAGGCTGTCTGTTCAGGCCTAAAGGAACTAATTGCAGTATTAGTGTGGTACATCAAAACATTTGTACAGTCAATATTCATGGATTCTTTAACATAGCACTTGCTTTTAGAGTTTCCTCAAAGTCAGCACAGAACATCACTGATCCCACTTGTAATTACTACCAGCCCTGCCTGTCTACAGAGCCGTGTGAACACCCTCTGCAGGAAATTCTAGGGTTGTTTAGCCCTTGCTTTGCCCAATTCAAAAACGTCATTATTGTCAGACAATACATCACCATTAGTGCGACTGCTTTGATGGCAGGGAAATTTCCTCTTGTCTCAGGGTAATAAGTTAAACAGAAAATGTTAGTAATGTCAACCTTAATAAAATAAAAGGTTTTCTGTGTGGGTTTTTTGGTTTTTTTTTTCTTATATTACATATCAAAAGACCTTTCCCTTTAAGTTCAGGCACTCTTTGGTAGGATTTTGATAAAGAAACGTTTTGATTACTACAAGATCAGTTTAGCTTAGGAGCACAACAAATACAAGTGACTATCCATGTCTGGGGACCTTTCCCTGCCTCTGTCACATTGCCACCAAGTGCTGCCCATTTCTGAATTAGTGAGAAAATAATGGATCTGCCAGAGCAGTTTAAGTATTTAGGAAATGTAGCCAGGCAGGTGGGATATTCTAGCGGTGCTGGGGCTGCAAGCAGAGAAATGCTTCTCCTCAGTTTTATCTTTTGCAATGTATAGTTAATGTTGAAGCTCTGGGTTGCTGTACCTGTCTGACATCTATATGTAAATCTGTTTTGTATCCATAGTTAATATTTCATTTGCCTACAAGCATAAAAATTTTAGAAATATGTTACTTTTCTCTTTGATAATGTTGGAAACATTGGCTCAGGGCTTTTAGTCTCTGATTAATCAGGAGAGTAAGGAATTCTGCAGGTATGCCACCTGAATTTAGTTAATTACATGTGGAGATAAATCTATATTCTAGACACAGCCCTCAACGGCCCTAAATTTAAAGGTATCCATGCTGTGCTTACATCATTCAGACCATAATCCTGTGCAGAATATGTATGTTACCCTCAAAGCTAAAAACTCATGTATACTTGAAGCTAATATTGCCTATGGCTGTGCAGGATAATAGCACTTTACATCAGTATGCTTTGTATTACATCAGTATATTTTGTCATGAAGAAATAAAACGGCAGTACTTTTCTGTTTGTGAGCAAAACTAGTAAATTCTATGACTTTTTAAAAAAATCAGTTCATGTGTATTTATATTCCATAAAAAGTTTTGAGAGGTTCTTTTGTCATATTCTCCATATAATTCTAGTAGTGACAACATGACCTCTGGCTCACCTCTTTACTGAAAATGTGGCTAACAAAATATATTTGTAGATAGATAGATCTAGACATTACAAATATATATTGTTGCATTTTCAATTCATTTAAATGCAGAGGTAATTTTTGAAAATACTATGAATATGACTGGCTACATCTGTAGAAATGATACCATGCTTGAGTACTTCTGAACTTTAGGGGAAAGTAGGAGAAACGTGCATGCTGGAAATCGGAACACTTGCTCATATAATTTAATCGTTTGCTATTGAATTATTTGAAGAAAAAAATAAAACTAAATGCATCTGAAGCAGTTATTCAGAATTAAGAAATAATCACAAGGTAATTCTGTAATTTATCAATATTTATTTTCTCCTCAAGATAGATTTTAATGTTTTGGGTTCTTTTTAGCCAGTTTATATGGCAACTACTTGGAGTTCAACCTGCCAGATAAACAAGCAGAGAAGTTTAAACAAAACTTGCCTTTTGCTATGTCAAGAGACATCAGGATAATTCTTCTCTTTAACTATCTTAAACTAAAGGAGCTAAAAATATTCAGGGAGTGGATGTACTGGTAGCCAGAGATTAAGAAAGGCTGCACCTTTTTCTTTTGTCACGGGAACGCTCTTCTGTGCATTGGAGGAAAGGAAGCTCAAGTGGAGAGAATTCCTTTGGCAGAAGGGAGGCATTTGTAGGCTTCTGCACTTTTATCCTTTAGGTCCAATGATATAAGGCTTTGATTTGGAAGAGTACATTTGAAGGTGCCTTCACTATGCATTGGCTAGATTGAATGAGGAAGATCCAAAGGCCCTTAAACTTCAATTAAAATTCCTGGAACACAGAACACAGTCTGGGTGTCTTGTCTCTGAAAGCAGTTAGGGTAACTTGTGAATAATTTTGCGTTTTTGAGAAAGCACCGTCCTCAGGCCCAAAGACTTTAAATCTTGATTAGATTCAGGCCTCGTGGGTTGGTCTTGAAATAAATTTATGTATTCAGTGCAAGAAGTTAAAAGACATTGCTGTCTCTTGAAAAATGAGATTCAGCCTTTGCTGAAGAATCCTTTTAATTATATTTCTAGTCTCCATTTTTCCTTTTAAATTCATTCAGCATAATCTTCATTGCTGTCTCCAAAATAAAACTTAGGTTAGTTAATTGGCTGCTGAAAGTGAACAGGCTCTTATGTAGCTGCATGACTCTTTCGGTGATAAGATGGGGAGTGGGCTGTATCCTCTGTGCAGAGCTCTCAGGACATACATGTTGCTGCTGGCAAGAGCTGCTGTGCTTGGATTTAATACTTGCTTTCCTTCTGTCTATATTCCAGGCAAGCTCTGAGTATTTGTGTACGTTTTCACCACAGCTCTGTCAGCATATTTTGTTGCATACATACAACCCCCCCTTTATTTCTTTGCAATATCCAAGCATCAAATGGCACAATGTGGTTTTTTTGCAGTAAAGGTTAGATGGGAGTGATTTGTTTGAAGCCACCACCACCAAGTAAGTCTTCAGCTTTGGCCGGGAGTGGATTTTTAAGCTAGATCATGGTGATAGACTGGCAGAGGAAGTAGTACAGAAGAGTCATAGGTGATATTAAAGTCATAACTTGGTAATTCTATTCTTGTTATTGAACTGCATGTGAAGTTGCAATAAAAAATATGATTAAAAATAGTTTTAAAAAAATCTTCCATTAAAGAGAATTAAAAGGCTGAGAAGTTCTGACCAAATTTGGTTGCATGATTTTAAATACTTTAGAATAACTTCACAATATATTATTTAAAAAAAGAGAGGTCCTTTGTGAAAAATGTTATTGTCCTTGAAGGAGGTCCTTGAAGCAGGTGCTAGAAAATGGCTTTTCCATTACTTCAGAGGCAGCATTAAAGGACCATGAAATTCAGAGCTTCTGATTTTATTACAGACATTTTTATACTGGTATTTAAGCATTTCCCTCATAGACCTTCTATCTAACATTCAGCATTTTAAGAGAACTGATATACCTGGAGATTGGTCACCAAGTGATCATTTAACAGCAAGGTATAAATCTATCAGATTTTCTAAGTGTTGTAAATACTTGTATATCACTAACTTATACTAAAAAACATACTGGGTTTTAATTAACATTCTAGTATACATAGAACTTGCTTATATCAGAGGGCAGTGTAGATTTAGCACACCTGAAGCAAGTTATCATCTCTTATTCTTTTTTTCTCAGTTAGGTGGATCTTTGACAAGTTAAATGAAATTTTCAGTTTGTGTCATATAAATGAATAAACTTTCAGAGATCATTCCAATTATAGTCATCATTTTAATGAAGTTTTCTTTCCTGTCACAGTGTCATCTGCAGTCTATAGAAAAAAACGAATTGCATTTTATTCCTCCCTGGAGACAGTTTACAAGAAAGAAGAATTAGTAGGTAAAACAGAGCAAGAAATACAGCACTTGTGCTGACGGCCCACCCTCCCATCAGTCTCCTCTTTTCAGCAAATTCACTGAGGCAATATTTTTTTAGGCCTGCAGATTGTTTAAGGTAGCTGTGACTGATGACTCCAAGAACACAGCTGCTAACACCTGGGTTATAAATAGGGGAAGAGCAGATACATAACCTGTCCCCAAGCCAAAATATTCTACTCAAGGAGCACTTTCAGAAAAAGAACAGACTAGGACAATGGGAACAGTTTTGAAGAAATATGCTCAGGTGCACTGCACCAAGGCAGGGCAAGAGGGGTTACAAAATAAGAGCAAACACTTTTATTATTATCCAGAACTATGGCTTACAGGAATCCGGAATGAGGGAGGAGCTGGGCAACACAAAAGATCAGATGGGCATTGCTACACGTTTGCTATGACACTTTTTTTTCTTAAGTACTGATAGTAGAACATGGTATCACAGGTCACTTCCTTTTGTGAGGTGTTTTTGTGCCTGCCTAGCACATGAGGCAGATGTATTGTTCTATTCCTCAGTTACTGGTCAGATGACTGCTCTTTGAATATTCTGGTCAGTGTTAACAAAAAAAAATCTTACAACCGTAGTGTTTTGTTGTCTTCTTTCACCATGATAAAGGACAAGGCACAGGGAAGGCTGGTCAGTCTTTGGTTGGTAGATCTATAAGGAGCTTGAGACGATTCATAGAACTGGTTGGTGAAGGCTAAAGGAGGTCAATGATTGCATTAAGAGAACATTGCATAAGATTTTTTCTCTTGGAAAAGTTACAAATCTCAGGTTTGATCATTTGGAGTTTTGACATTCTATTTCACCATTCATAAGGTTCTTTCAGAAGTAACAACTACTGATGTTCAGACCAAATTTGATGTTAGGTAATTGTGTCTGTGTTGCAATGCTTCTAAAGCAGCATAATCACATCCTCTCAGAAAAAAAAAAGGTCTAGTGTTATTGCATATTTTATAAAATAATTGTTCCTTCTTCCCTAAAAGGTATGTCTTGAAGGAGAATAGGCAAATTGTTTCATACAGAGTAATTGTAGGCAAGCTGACAGGGAAATTAGGTTGGTTAATGCTTTCCATCGTTAAAGTCTGCTTCCTGTAGCTTATAGTTTTACCAGACTTAAATTTCTGGTTTGGGGTTTTCCATGCTTGATCTCTGGTTTAGGGCAGGTATAAGCTCTTTGCATGGAACAAGGTTTACGGTATAGGTGTAACACACTTATAATTTTAAGACCAGATCATTGGAAATAAATTTGGGTTGAATTGGTGGACTTACTGTTAAAATTTTGTGGACTCTTGCATGGTTTAAACAAAGTTAAACATTTCAGTAAAATTAATATGGCAGTCTTGTGTTTGGATAATGGAAGAAGTAACTGAAAGCTGAGAAGTCAAAAGAATACAAATACTGTATTATGTATAATGTTCTTTCCAGAAATATAAGGTCAGTCCTTAGTATGGTGAATTCATAAGTGTGAAATGAATTCATTTATTCAGTTACCAACAAGCTAGGGGAGCCACCCAGAGGAAAAGCAATGGCCTCTATTTCATTATATTCTTTCACTGGATCACATTATTGTGGTTAGGAAGGAAGATTATCTAGATTTAAAAATTTTTCATCTGCTATGAGATCATATGAAGTATCACTTGAAAATATAATTCCAGTTGACTTAAATACCTGCTGATGGATGAAAAACTGAAAGGCAGTAACCCAAAACTACTGAATGATGAATGACAGTGCACTGATTATAGGGAGCAGGATCTGTTGAGGGCAGCTCCAGTTGTAGGTACCCCTGTTTATGCTGAGTGAATGGTTTCAGTAGTTATTTCTTGTGAAAAAATACCTCATGTTTATAAAACATCTCACTAAACATACACTAAACTGGAAGGGGAAATAAATAATGGAACACAAAGCAACTATTAATACAGAGAGGCAACAACAGAGTTAAATTTCTTATACAACATAAGTAAGAAAAACAGTTGCAGTTTTAGTTTTTTAAAAAAATCTTGTCCTGGTGGGGGTATGTCTTTTTGTAGTAAGGATATAGTTTGGTGCTATCAGGTTCTAGTGCAACAGCATCAAAGCTGCATAGCTTGATGTGTACTGAAAGTTATGTGCTGAAATAGAAAATCACAACTTGAACCTACAATAATGAATCATTGGTTAGGGATTGGTCTCTGACTCATAGAATAATGAGGTCTAGAGTGCCTCAAGTTCACATTATTCACATTAAACCCCTTCATGGTGTTCCTGATGTGTATACACTGGTCTCCTCTGGACTAAATAGGGCACCTCTGCCACTCCTAGACATACTTACAAGAGCATTGGGTGTGGACAGAAGGGGAGAAGTTCAGTTTATAATCTTAAATAGAGAGAAGATTAAGTCACAGCCCACCAGAGTGGTGTTTTATGGCATAATGCCAAGGGCATGACAGAGAGCAGCTTCTCTGACAGGGGAGCTGGTCCTGGCAGAAGGTAACATTAAGTGTGCTGCCGCACTCATACTGCCCCTTGGAAGGAAAAGCTGAAGTCCCCACAACATCACCTTAGTAGTTTCTGAGTGAATGCATTCTTCAAAGAAAGAAGCACAGATAGTCAGTGGGACATCACCCATTAGAAATCTGTCTTGTTTGGTGACATATGTGCATGGACACAGTTGTTTGTGTGGGCTGGAATGACTTTGAGTCTGATCATTCTCTGTAATGATATATAATTAATGGGCTACAAAGAATTATTTATAAGTATGCTAAATGAAGATAGGAAACCATGATAGCTTGTGTTGGACTAGTTCCAAAAAATTTATAACCTAATGGATCGTTGGTCTTTTATATACATATCTCCAATGGCTTCCACACCATTGAGATCAACAGTGTATGCTATATGCCTTGAAAAAGCCATGAGTGACTATTTTGGTAAGAAATGCCATCACTCTAATGATTAGTGTTCTTCCCAAGCTAATGTAGTTGATGATTGTTAACCTGAGAATTATTAGGTATGGGATCAATGATGGGCGCCATCTCTAACAATGAAATTGTAACTTAAAATGGCAGAAAGCATTAATGTCTAACTCTGAGTATTAATAAAAAGGCTTCCATTAGAAATACTGTAATTGACACAATAAAGAAACTAATGAGATTTCACCTCTAGTTCTATTCATTTCAAGCATCTAGGTTTTGTTTTGGGATCTCAAATAGATATTTAAATCTAGATAGAAATTCCCAAGGAGTATCAATGCATGTTGTCAAAATTTGGCAAAGTCAATGTTTTTACAAAACCAAGGAAATTTCTTGTTTGTTTGTATTTTTTCCCTTATCTGTTTGGTTTGCATATTTTTTGTTGTTGTTTTTTGCTTTTTTTCATCTCCGCTGTACTTCCCATTCTTTTTTTAGGAGCAGAGATTTTCCTGAAATTAGAAGCTGTTGTGGGATAAACAATAAATTCTACGGACAAAAAAATCTGTTAAGCTCAAAATTGCTACTTGAAAAATACTAGTGTAGTCATAGAATCATAGAGTAGTTTGAGTTGGAAGGGACACTTAAGGGTCATCCAGCTCAACCCCCTTGCAATTCACAAGGATATCTCCAACTACATCAGGTTGCTCCGAGCAGCCTTGAATGTTCCCAGGGATGAGGCATTTACCATCAGTCTGGGCAGCCTGTGCCAGTATTTCACCACTCTCACTTTGCAAACCTTCCTGATACCTAATCTTCGTCTACCCTCCCTCTTAGTCTATTCTTAGTCTACCCACCTTGTCCTATTGCAAGGGGCCCTGCTAAACATTTGTCCCCATCTTTCAAGGCACCCTTCACGTACTGAAAGACTGCAGTAAGGTCTCCCCAGAGCCTTCTCTTCTCCAGGCTGAACAATCCCAACTCTCTCAGCCTTTCCTCAGAGGGGAGGCGCTCCAGCCCTCTGATCATCTTCATGGCCCTTCTCTGGACTCACTCCAACAAATCCATGCCCTTCTTACATTGGGGGCCCCAGAGCTGGATGCTGCACTCCAGGTGGTATCTCACATGGGCAGAGCAGAGGGGCAGAATCACCTCCCTCACTCTGCTGGCCATGCTGCTTTTGATGCCCATTGGGACTCTGAGCCATTGACCACTACCCTCTGCATGCAACTGTGCAAGCTACTCCTCATCCACAAGATAGTCCACCCATCAATCCATATATCTCCAGTTTAGAGATGGTGTGGGGGCTCATGTCAAAGGCCTTACATCCAGATAAACAACATGTGTACCCCTTCCCTTGTCCACCAATGTAGTTACTCCTTCAAAGTAGGCCACTGGATTGGTCAGACCGGACTTGCCTGTGAGGTAATTACAAAAATACAAAATAAACTGGTCATTAAGGTGTAGCATATTATGATGTTATTATTGGAGACTGAGGCAGATTTTCCAAGATTAGAGTTACTATTGCAAGGCATTTTCTGTGACACTTTCCTTTAAGATGCTACTTGGTCTACATGCAGTTGCCAGTGAGTCCCTTGTTGTTGTGTGAAAAATATATTGTAAAAGTTTCCTGTGAATATGTTCACATCAGTCACTTTGTATGAAAACAGAAATTCCATCTGAGCAATGAGCTACGGAGAGAGGGCAAAAGAATGAGCAGTAGGATCTGTGCCAGTCGTATGTCTTATACCTTGAAGAGAATGACTTTCTAAGATTAATTCATTTTAAGCCAGAGGAATCACCTTGTTTTATGACTATGCAATAATCTCAAGGTCTGTACATTACATTTTGTCATTATGAAAGGTTTCTGAAGTCATATAAAAAACAGGACCTGTTAGAACAATCCAATGTGCAAAGCCTATTTGCAAAAATTGTTTTATAAATCACGATTCATTGTGTGATTGTGATCAGTATGTAGTAGAAAAAAATAATCTTTTTCAGTGGTGTATTCTTTTATGGCCTTCTTTTTATACAGTTAAATTGCTTTACTACTTTGTTCTTTATCTGAGTTTAAATAGTTCTTATATTTTTGCTTGCATATTTTCACAGGATCTATTTTATAGCACTGAAACCTTTAAAAGAAAAAGGAAGGGGGTTTTTTTTCTATTGTGCTTTATAGAACCTTTCATTTTCACTCATGCATTAATGTTTCAAACACAAGACTAGGCATGTTTTAGTGAAGTACCACCGTGCTCATTTTTGACCCAAATTGTGGACAGTGCCTATTGGTAGATGAAGATTGCCTAAATCATCTGCACCACTGGCCTGGGCTGTAACCAATGTAATCCAGAGGGCAGCAAACCAATGCTGCTAAGCATGAATGAGAGCTGAAGTAGAAATGTTTTCTCAGTGTTCCTTTTCTGCTGCACTGTGCCTGAGCTGTCACAGAGGTGGGAATGATTTGGAATATCATAAAACTGTCACTATGTCCCTTTCGTTTGAGTTACTGCCTGATACAACTACAACTGTGTGTTTCTCCCTTGGGTTTTGTATAAAAGTTAGAATTTAGTCTCTTTTTATAAGCAGAGTATAGGTGTTTACAGTCTTTGTGAAAACTTCATTTTCACTGACTCTCAAATGATTTAGAAGTATAGTTCTGGTCTAAAACGTGATGACAACACAGATTTGTAACTTTCCCTTACATGACATGAGATCAATTTACACCCCATTTTTTTTCATTCTTCTGTGCTTGAAGTACTTGAAAATATTTTTCTCTGCCAGCAAGTGCAGATAGCTTACAGACCCTCTGTATTTAAATACACCGTGTATTTAAGAGTGTTGCCAGTTACCAAACTTCAACAGTGTAAGGAACAACAGATGGAGAGCATAATAACTTTACTATCTCGGTAGAAAGCCAAAAAGCATCAAACTGTTTGACACACGTGCTTGAGAGCACATAGAATGATACAGTTTTTCTCGCTAGAGAAATTTTAATCTAAGATCTCATTTGACCCACAAAATGTGAGAGGTACACTTGGACATACACCATTTTCAATAAAAAGTGCATTTGCTGTAACCTGTTTACATTCAAATCAAGACATTCAGGGACTTATACCCAGCATAATTAAAAAATAAGTAGTTATAACACTTCACTCTAAAAATCTCTGATATACTCGAAGGGGGAACTAAGACTTATAAATCTTTCACTTGTGTGCAGAATCTTGATCTCTTCTACTGCAGACCATCAAGCTAAATGTCCTTCTGCATACTACGATTAACAGTGTGCAGGCCTTTGAAACTCTGAGCTAAGCTTTTCTAAACATATCAGTGAATGATTTTTCTTTCTTTTTATTCCAATGACATGACCTCTGAATCAAATCATGCAAGGCTTGCCTTAGAATTAGTCTCTGATGCTTTGAGAGCAAGCCAGCAAGGGATGTGTAAATTATGCAGAGAGCAAATCCCAACTGTGTGTCGTTTACTTGCACAACAAGCTCAACTTTAATTAAGCCAGGGCCTAAGATCCTTTGCCAAGTTGCTTTCAGTACTGATTTTACAGTTCATAGAGCAACAGTCTCACCTATATGAAGCCTTTTTAACCCTTCCAATCCCTGCCTGTAGTAGAATGTGTGTGATAAAGGGCAGTCGTAATTCAGCAGCTGACAGAAACACTCTTTGGTAAATATAATAATTGTAGCAGATTGCAGACTTGACTTTAAAGATGTGGATTTTTAGACGTCTTTGGTGTAACAGTTACAATGATTGACATGACCTACCACTAAGGTGCTGGTATTAAATCTACGAGATTATCACCTGCTAACATCAAATGGGAAGGATTAGAAAGAGGTGACCTAAAGGGCACACCCAGGATTTGGAAGTGAGATAAATTCTGAAAACTCAAGAGTACTGAGCCTCCCATGTGAACTGCGAAGGTGTTTCCCACCGACTGGAATCCATTCCAGGGTTGCACATTACCATGTGAATTCTTTCCTCCTTGAGCAAATAAAATATTAATCCATTTTTCTTATATTCTACAGAGCTACATTTTTCAATTCTATTACAGCTGCCAGCTAGCAACTGTCAGTGTTTCATTTTAGAGGGATTGTGGTTGCAGTAATTTATATTCTAATGTGTTAAACATTATTTCTAAAACTGATGGGGTTTGATTTCCAGTAGTAAAATTCAGTGGTGTACCTAATAGTAAGGTCCACCTAAACTCCTCATTTTAAAAGAGAAGAAATTGAAAAAAAAATGATCACATTACAAAATTTAGTGATAGCTATATATGGTTATACTTGGCACATGCTGTTCGTGTTTTGGTCTTAATTTACGAAAATCAAGGAGAATTTTTAAAGAATGAATACAAGTGAAAGATTAGAAGGATTTTCCTTTTTTTTTATTATTGTTGTGTTTTTTAAAACCACTGTACTCGCCCTGATGAAGGACTTAGTGCAGAAGCAGAACTTAGAAGTGTGTCTAAAAACTAGTCAATAGTTGGGGGGTGGGGCAGGGAGGATGGTGTTTTGTTTTATGCTTTTTGGTGTTGGGGGGGTGTTATGGTTAGTTTGGTTTTCTTTTTCAGTATTAGATACCTCAGGAATGTTCAAGAGCTCTTTCTCATTGTCTCTAATAGGCTTCAATAGATTCTCCTTCCTTATTCAGTTAATGTCAAGTTTCTGTTAGACCTCAGATGAGAATGGGGATTTGGATTTTTAAATAAGACTAAAGGGAAATTTTTGCTGTTGGCAGTCTGTTTTAAAGATGCTACTATGTGTCAAATACAGCCAAATTTGATTCTGTCATTGGATTTCAAATCCTTTAATTTATTTATTAGCAATTTCAAAAATAGTTTAAGCCTCATTATACCTAAAACCTTTTGAATTAAGCTCTCTGGGGCTTGATGGTGGTGGTTAAAATTACAAACTGCTGTGAGTCCTGGTCAGTGAGCTGAAAGCCATTATCAGGTAGTGCTGTTTGTACCATACTGCTCATATTCAGATCTAATGCATGTCGTGATATATTTTTATGAGAGATTTCCCTTTAGTGCCATCTCTGAAAATGTAAGTAATAATTTAATATTGTGTGTAAATATTAATGCCTGGTTCAGACGACGTCTTCAGTATTATCTTATGTGCCAGTATTGTTTCCTCTCTAATTTCTGTAAGACACTCAATGAATTGCTTAAGTTATATGTTTGTGTTGGTATTTTAAAAACTCCATGCGGTGCTGAGCATTAAGTAAGAAATATTCCGCTGGTTCCTTTTAATTTTCAGCTGGTCATGCAGAAATTCAGCAATTGTTAGTTCCCCAGTAGTCACCCTCTGTTTTACTGAACTTTTCTCTAGGTTTTTTGGTTCATGAATTTGCTATTGATAGTTATGTAAATATTAGGTATGGGTATATGGTGAAAATTCAATATTTAGTTTTCAGATATACAGGCACTGTCTCCACAGAGACTTCATGCCTTTTGTTTCTTTTTGAATGACTGCACACATCTCCATATCTTTTTTCCAGTTATTTTTTTTCCTTTCAGTAGCTTCTTTTAATGTCTTTTTTTCTAGTCATTATCTGATCCTGTCATGAAAACTGCAGTCTCATCGTTGTGTCTTAACTCATTAGTCAAAAAAAAATTGTCATGGTTTCCTTCTCCAGCCTCATAAACCTCTTGTTCTGCCTACCCAAATTTCATGCGATATTCTTCTCTCTACTCAGTATAATTTATGGGCCAACTCATCTTACGAAGGTGAAGCCTGAAGAAGAGAAAGATAATCAGGGATATAATTGTAATTTTCAGTTAAACATGGGGGAGGAGCATTTAAGAAAACGTAATTGGATTCCTCTTGGAGGTGTGCACACAGAAAGAACAAGTAGCAGCAAATATTTGGTTGGACATACTGGTGTAAAAAAGGTGTCCCATTATGTCCAGGACTGTTCACATCAAGTTTTTGGATGAGCTGGGAGAGACAAAATGCTGGCATAGTTCTTGGTTCTTCTGCTGAGCTTGTGTGATGGGGAACAGACAGACAGTTGTCCAGTACCAGGTAATGTTAGCCATTTCTCACCTCAGGCTCATAGGAGGAATGGTTTTGAATATGCCCTAAAGAAACTATCAGATGTCTTTAGTGTATTAGATTAAACCCAACTTAGATCTCACATGCATTACCAGCAACAGAGAGGGAAGGAGGAGGAAGGAAAAAATTTAAGAGAGACCTTCATAGGATTATGCCTGTATCAGCAAAAGTTATGCCCAAGAAAGAATGTCACACTCGTGCTACAGGAAAAAAAAAAATAATTAAAGTGACATTATGTAGCAGGAATTTCTATTTGTATTGTTTTTATTTTCTTTAATTTTTCATTCATGCATCACCCTTAACCTTTAGGGTAAAAGGTATTTCACATTAGCATAAATATTAAGCAGATGCCATTTCTGCTACATAAAGAACTTTCGGCTAATCATTTTTCCATGCATTTAAATAGGAATATTAGAATGAGGGTAATTACTTCAGTTTTCCATGAGTGATCCATCAAGACATTGAATTTCTCTGTATTTTGTTGCACAGATTAGTAAGTGTAGAATTAAATTACAAACCAGTGTTAGAATATTTGAAGTGTTTTGACAAGTTTGATTTTTTTTTTCCCCTATTGAAGTTAGGGTTATATTTTGCAAATATATATTTTACATATAATATTATACCTTCTTATGAAGAAGTTATTTTGTCAGGAAAAGGCACATCAGATTGGATGATAGGAGAAAATTTTAGGTTTAAGATATGGCCAGTTATATGAAGAAATAACCTAGAAGTAAATTAAGAGTGTGTGAAAAAAATAGAGAAGTTGCTTTAGAAATAAAAATGTTCAGGTTATTATTATTGTTGTCATTATTTGATTTCACATCAAAGATAGCACTCTTGGCATTGGGGGAAAGCAGTTCAGCATTGTTGAAGCAAATGTTATTGCAACAAAATCATACAACTTCAACATAAATATTTCTGGGAGTTTCAGACTTGGCTATCATCAAATAAAAAGAGCTTTTATTTGCTTTTCCAGTTTTTGGCCATTACACCCAGAGAAATTTTATTTTCCAAGTCTTTACAAAAGGATTTCACATGAGAACATCACACTGAAATAAGTACAAGAATGTACTGTTCACCCCCTTTCCAAGCAGAGAAGCAAAGCTTTTTTTGTGCCCCTCTCTGCCTGACTCTGTGCTTGAAAGCCAGTCATCAGCTAAGCAAGTGATGGGACTTGGAAAGAAATTTGCTTTTTGAGTCAAACAGACTGCATTGCCAGAATAATGTATCAGAGGTCCTGCTTATTGCATGAGAGCAGATCTGATATTAACAGGATGCTTTGTCGGTTGGAAAAATCCTAAATAGGCATTGACTTCTCTTGCCAATATCAAGATTTATTGGCAAGAGACATATTGACTTCAGCAAATCTATGACATTATTATATCTCGAAGACTAATAAATCTTGTTACCAGCCAAAAACATAAGTCAATATAATTATGCTTGATGATGCATGTTTTCCCTAAAGATCTCAATATCATGTTATACTTCCAAGAAATATCAAAAGATCAAGGAAAAAAAAAAAAGGAGAAGTCAGTGTAAATAGCCACATTCACATGAACGTATGTCTCGTAGTCTCTGGATATTCATGAATTGCCTGTTTCTGTGCCATTTCATATGCTTTTTGGAACAGGTTGTTTTCTCTTCAAAAGTTGGACTCCTATTCAGCAATAGGATTTAATTTTTATTATTGAAAAATAACCACATGACACATACATGTGTCCACAGGAATTTCTAAATTCACAGATAGTCTTGTTTCCAAATTAAATTGTAAAATACATGGGCCTATGGGGCTACATGGGACTGTGGTCTGTTGAAGAGAACATGTTTTATAATTCACAAAGGAAAACAGTACTCCAGTGTACAACTTAAGCAAAAAAATCAAAAACATGCTCCTCAGTAACCTGATTTATTTTAAGCCAATTTATTGTTTTAGGAAAATGAAAGTAGTTTTTATTTTAAAAAACCATCTGCTGTTGATTATAGCAAAGGTTTATTTTCATTGGGCTTTTGTCTTGGATTGTGTTCTTTACAGCAGAAGGAAGGGGGAGTAGGCCCAGGAAGGCTGTTCAGCTTCCTGTGGTGGGAAGGAGCCCGCCTCACCACCCCTCCTGGGGATGGCATGGTACCCAGCTGGGATCTCAAACATGGATGCTCCTTGTTGAGAGGCATGGACAACATAGCTGCTCAAGATTCAAAATTTTTGCAGCTCATGTTTCACCATGGGAGCAGCATCACTCTGGGACTGCTTTTGTGGTTGTACATTAATTTTGGTTCTCTGGGAACTGTCCTAAAAATTTCTTTGCCTGGATTAGTTTGGACTTCTTTCTCGATTTCTAACTGATTTTTGAAAGTCTGAAGAAGTTTCTGTCTGAAAATATATGAACACTTCTCTACTTCTCAAACTATGACATATTTCAGTTACATCATTTTAATTATCCTCTTGCTCAGCTCTTCTTCATTTTCTTTTTTGAAGCATGGTATTTTCTTTACCTGTTGGCATAATCAGCATTAGATTTACAAAATAAGTGACAGTCCTCTTATTGTGGAAGCTTTGGTTTAATCTGTTGACTTACAAAAATATATTACATCAAATGTAGAAGCGGTATCGCAGCAAACATGTAAATTTCTGAAGAAAAATAAGATGGTTCACAAAATGTAACTATACATTAAATTACATGTTTGTATTTTTTTAAAAGAGGATATTAAAAAAAACCCTGATGTGAAGACTTACAATCACACAGCAGTGATGGCAACAGCTCTGCACAGGAGTTGAATTCAGTTTTGCAAAAAAAACCCCCAGTTATTGAAAATGCATTTTAACAAAATTGAAGATACTAATGGGGTTGAGGAAGAAGAAAAGTTTAAGAAATTTATTAAAGAAGGAGGACAGTTTTAAGAGTGGTGCTCTGACAGATCTGATATAGTTGGGGTCGCAAAACAGTATCCATATAGTGTGAGGGGTTGTAAAGTATTAATGGCTCCATAAAATTCAGGAAGTAAAATCCCTTCCCATAATCTTCCTGTTTCTCCCAGTAATTAGCTGGAGGATTGCTTTACTTCAGAGCAAGTAAGAACTGTCAAGTACTTCTCAAAAGCACAGATTAGATCAGGGAGATTTAGCATGCTACAGGATCATATCAGTCAGTATTTTAATATTTAACCACATGATGTGCTGATATGTTATTCAAAAGTTGAGGCAGTTGGTCTTATATAATTTGAAGCAATTTACAGAGATTGAGGTTTCAGCATAAGGACATGAAGATAAATTTTAAAATCTGCATGCAAACACTCACACAATTACATCATCTTTTTTAACCCTGTCTGTCCTGTGTTACTCAGAGGGTTTCAAGGTGGCACCTCCTCCCAGAGCTGGGTTTTTCTCCTAACAGAGAAAGTATTAGCACTTCAGGAAGAAAACAGTTGCCACTTCATCTGTAGACTCAAACATCATGGGTTTTTTTAATATGAATTAGTACATGTTCTCCCAACTAAATTTAGTTGGATTATCCTTTTTTAAGTACCCCAAAAATTGTACTTCATATTTTAAAGACAGTTTGAGAAATATAGTTTCCCCCTTAATGTGTTATATTTGTTGCAGCACAGAGCACAGCACAGGCAGTTGTATCAAAGAGAAGAGGTAATTGAGTGTATAGTAAAGTCTAACTTGGTAACTTTCTTTGTGATAATCCTTCTCCCTTTTCTTTCTGACTTGATGCACACTCATCTTTTTTAGCTGGTGATTCTCTCTGGCCTCTACAGTCCTTTGGTAGAGATCACACCTACAAGTCTGCACACTAATTTGAGGGGAATCTGTAGTGGTATTGCACTAGCCTGCTGTGGTTTAGTGGACCATCACATTCTGGAAAATGTGAATGCATGGTCAGATTAACTAATGTCGTCTGAGGAGGTCCTAGGAGTGCAAAGGAATGTATAGGAGATGAGGATGAAGCAAAATTTATGGAAAAGCTGTACCAAAAAAAGGGCAAAATCATTATACTGTATACAGATACAGTCAAACAGTTAACCCCTTTTTGTGAAGGTAGAGGGGATTAAAAAAATAACCCCCAAAACTGTACAACAAGAGAGTTCCATGAAAATTAAAGACAAATCTTTATCCAGCTGAGGGATATGTTCTGGAATCTGTATGTATCTCTGATGTAACCAAGGCAGAACTGTGATCTGCCGAGGTATGTGTCAGATAAGAATTTTATTCTTTTACGAAGCACGTGGGTCAATTCTGTAGTAGGTCCTAGTACAATTTTAATGCAAAGGCTGTAAACTGCTGAAATCTGTAATTCAGCTTCATGTCTATAACAAAATAATTTTTCATATTTTTAGTAGTACTTCACAGCAAACTTCACCAAGTCCTTTCAATTTTCGCTTCCTTTTTTTGGTTATAATAAAGATAACGTTGGATGGCTGAGACGCTATTACAGTATTACATTATCTTAATTTTACTGACATATATTGTCTTTTTCAAGGTGAAACACAAGATTTCTCAGTAGGTTAGGAAAAAGTGAAAGCAAAGATGGCACCTGCTGTTCTATAAAGACTTTAGAGTAGCATGGCTAAAGCCAGTTTACACTGCAAATACCAAACCACTGCTATGAATTTCCTGATGAATTATTGATCTGTCTTTTTGCTTATGCTATATGGATAGACTAAAAATACAGAATCCTGTACAGTATCCCTGATCTACTGATCAAATCATTTTGTTTATAAACAATATAAGATAATGGTATGTTGTACTGTGCACATAACTAGACTATAAACCTTTGCTGTCTGCTCTGGTAGGGGTTCAATTTGTAATCTTTGATTCAAGCTATTGCTCATTCTTTTTATATTCTCCTCTCTCGGTTGGCTGAGTCCCTACACAGTTTGTTCTTTAAGCAGGCACTGGGAGCAATGGCCATTAACCTTTTTAAAGTGGCTTTTTAGCATGTCATGAGTTTAGATGTCTTGCTTCTTTTTGCCATTAACCTTTCTGATGGGACAGTGCGATGTGTTTTGCTTACTTCAGCATGTCATGCACATTTTCACCCCTTGCCCATTTGCAGGCGCTGTATTTCATTACAAGAAAGATGGGGGAATGTGGTGGGGAAAGGACAAAGGCAGTGCATGCCAGGCCTTCTGCCTACACACATGAGCAGACAGTATGACCCTAGTTAAGAAAAACAGCCCATTAAAGACGTATTCTTGTTTAGGTGCAGAAGCAGTTCCTCTGACACTGTCCCTGGCATTTGCTACAGGGCCATAATTGTCAACCATAATAAGGCATTGCAACCAGAGCCCTCAAAACAAAAGCTGTTCATCGGAGGCCAGCATCAGTGAGAGGTTCAGTTATTCTTGCTTTACTGAGCATGAAATGGAATTGAAAGGCAATATTAAATGGGTTATTAAACTTAAAACATGGTGTCTTTTGATCTTCTCTTGCAATTGCCCTTACCACATGCATATATAATGTATTCTCAATAGGGTTAGTCTTTTGTATGGCCTTTGAGTTTCAAGAAATGTTAGCATTGCAATTATTCAGTTGTTATTTAATGATAAACTAAAAATATTAAATGTTTGTTTTCTGGTTATTTTCATCCTCTCTCTACACAGGCAAATATCTACCACAAATGATTAAGAATTAGAAAGAATAAACATGTTTCTAGCACAGTTTCCCTCCCTCTCAAAAATCCTTACAGTAAGAAAGATGTACTTTTGTTTCTCTTCAACCTTAACACTTGTGTCTCAAGGTTTTGGTTTATTTTACATATATATGAGTTCCCGTATGTCCTACTGAAATGGTTCCAGGACAATTGACATGTGTTTCCTGAGAAAAACCCAACGAAACAACATGAATTTAAAAGGAATGCCATTATCTAGTACCATCTTTATCAGAACCTGTTCTCCAGTAAACATTGAACAGTGGTTTCAACCAACTGTAGCTGGCTTGAGGGCAGGACCAGGAGAGTTTCATGAAAGCACATTTCTAGTGCTGGATTCAGTGTTTTTTCAGCTTACCTAGAAACCAGAAAGGGCTGGAACATCAAACAGGAATTACCTAAAGAACATTTGCCAGTTAAACCCAACAGCTGGTAAAGGTGCCTGTTAGTAGCATTTCCACTGTTTGCTCAGAAACTACAACCAAACTGGACTAGGAAGCTTCCTTGTAAAAATTTGTCATTTACCTGGCAACAAAAGTATTTTCTAGATATTAATTATCTCCCTAGATAATTGAAAGACTTACATAGACTGGTCAGTTAGCATCAGACAGGACAGTAGCACGAAGCAGAAGATGGAGGAACTGACACTTGTACCTTACCGGCAATTAAGCAGAAGATAGAGCATGAGTTAATTTTGCTAAATGAAGCTTAGCTGATATCCAATTTGTGTTTAACCATTTACCTGGGAGTTCTTGCTAAAGGTTTGCAATACTGAGAAGAAGGAAAAAAAATATTTTTCTTGTGGAATGAAAGAAATACTATAAGATAATTCCCAAAAGATATTGCTAGAAATGTAATCACTTCTACTAGGATTTGTCTGTCTTATTTTGACAGTTCATATTGAAAATGTCATCTTGACTTAGGAGTGGCTGAGAAATATGGAGTAAATGGATACACCTGTATTAGAATTTCTGGTATGTGTAGCTGCAATGTATGAATGTATTTCTAAAACAATAGTAGAGAAATTCCACTTTAATGATTCTAAAATATTTTTATTATCTCTTTAGCACTTCACTTAGCTCTGAAAGATCTGACAAACAATAAAAAAAAAGAAGTGTCAATACAGTCAAAGCACTTACAGATAGCCTTAGAGCAAGAAAATATTGAATGGAATCAAAGATGCAGCTGGGGGGGATTTGGGTTTAATCTAATGAGCTGGTTTGGTTTATGTCTGCTGACAGACAGGTCAACTGCCACAGCTTCATTTTAACACTTTACAAAATCATCTTTCAAATTGCTAGAAGCACAAAAAACCATGTAAAGGCAATTTTCACTTGAAAATAAATTTCTGTATCAGAAGAAAAGGTTAGAATTAAATGCTTTATCGGATCAGGTTTGGGTTGTTTGGACCAATATAGGTGATGTACTGTTATTCTAAAAATGCTCTGAAGTTAGGATTCTATCTTATGCAGAACGAAAACTACTTCGTTTCAGATATTTAAGGTCCTGTCAATTGTTGGTGTTTTCTATGCCTAGGATTTTGGCTTGTCCTTTCACAGGAAATATAGGATGTGACTTCTGATTGTGGAGGTACCTCAACCTGTATCAAAATCCTGGATGTACTATTCATAAATCATTTTTCAGTTATGTCATTTTACACCTATACATAAGGGGAAAAAAGTATTTGTGCCAATGATTTTGTGTATTTTCTTATTTTCATTTGCAGTAATGAAATCCCAGGTTGTATTTTTTTCACACCAGGCATTTTCTTTCCCACCGTTACGTCTTTCGTTGTTCTTCAGCACAAATGCCAGAGTCTGGGGAAATGCACAGAAATGCTTTTTGCTTCAAACACTGACACTAGTGATCCAACTTTGTTTTAAAGAAATGGGTAAATCCACCCTTTCTTCATGGCTCAATCGATTTCCTTTTGAAAGGGAAAACCTATGCTTCTTTTACCTTCAGACAATATGTCAGTGTTTCTACTGTGTTCATAGACAATAGATTTAGAGGGATTTCTTTTTCCCCCATAAACCAACTAGACCCACACTGTCTGCTTGCTCCAAAGTTCATGTTTGAAGTATGCTACAATTAATCCTTCAAGAACTGGTTTTAGCATTGCAATTTGTGCTTCTGCCTGCATAAGGTTGGTTGTTCTCACTACTTCTGCCTTCTTCTCTCATGCCAATTCTGCAATATAGGTTCACACTGGTGGTGCAGGGCTCTGTGCAACCAGTGATACTCGGTGTGTTGTGTTCCAGTGACTCTGTGCACACGGTGCAGAGCAGGTTTTGAGTGCTCTCCATAGTGCTGCCTCTGTGTTTGAGCTGCATGTCGTTCACACTGGGCTTCCTGAGGTCCGCTCACAGAGCAGTACTACAGTGCACAGAGGTGATGGGAGTGCTTTGTGATTTCGTACAATAATCTTTTCCAGTCAAATTAAGACATGAGATCTTAGAGGTTTGCTCTGCAATTGGCAGAAAGACAAAGTTTCCAGTTTGTGGGAAACCAGTTTGGGCCTAAAATTTGCATTAGGTCAAATTGGGCTTGGATGCTTCAAATCCACTCTTGAGCTTCACTGTAAAGCATTAATTTACTATAGCAGGTGGGGGGAGTTCAAGTATCTCTCTCCCCACCCAGCCCAGGGAACCCTGCAAGGAAGCCAGGCTTGTTTTCTTTAAATGGCCTTACGTTCAAGAAACACAAAACATTTTTAAAAAACCAAAAAACCAAACCAGAATCCCACCCAAAAAAAAAGGTTTATAAAGATTGATTTTTACAGTTTCATTTTTAAAAGATCAGTTGTGCTTCCCTGAAAAATCTTTAGGCCAGTTCTGCCTGATGTGAATTGCAGCTCTCTGACACCAGCAAGGGCAGGGTCACAAACAGGTGAACATACTGTCTTCATCACATGTAGAAACTATATGGTGACATCCAAGAACTGGACACATTTATTTTGTTTTTAGCTCCTACATCTTATATTTTATTTATCTGATTTTCCTTTTGTAATTTGAAAAGCATATCTGTTAATCATACCAATAAAAGATGAATAATATTTAATCTAAATGCATATGTTATTAAGAGAACCTCAGTTTGATGTCTGAAGACCTCATTGAGGACAGAAGTAAAAGTTTATGTTGGTTTTCAGGTCTAGGATGGCATTCCGAATATGGGAGAGAATAACAGAGAATATAAAACAGGATGTGGTTGTCAATCCATCATACCTCTCACTGTGTTCCCTTGGTAGAACAGTGACTTCTGTAACCTGTCAACAAATTTAAAGGCAGTTTAAGCTCAGCAGCTTTAAAAAGATTGGAAATGGTTTTCTTTTTTATTTTTTCCATTTTTAGGGTATTTCTAAATCTCACTGTGTCTGCTCGTATATGCAACAGGGATTCTTTTTTACTCTGAGGCAAGGCCTGAGGCTCTAATCCATGTCTGCAGGTGACCTGCAGTAAAGGCTTGTCAGAATAATTACATCTTGCTGTGGATAGGGATAAGCATTCGTTCTCTTTTTTAAGATTCTTCTCTGTAAACTACCTGCCCTGAGCTCACTACTCTTCACAATGGGGGTGAGGAGCATAAAGCAAAATTAGCTATGCATGTCCTGCTGTCAGCCTGAGATCTCCATCATTGACTTCTGTAAACCTCCTTGGCAGGAAAACAATCTATTCTTCCCATGCTTTGCTTTATGAAAACAATGCTTGTCCATTAAAGTAAGGAAGAAGAAACAAAACAAAAACCCTCTGTCATATAGTAGTTTATATCAAGTTACCCCAGAACCAAACCCTACACGTTTATTAAGATGTGTCTCCCTGTTGCTGTGACCACCTGGTGTTGGCTTGAATTGCAAAGAACAGACAAGAAGTGATCGAGTGTGGATTTTTCCTCTTTATGTATTATACTTTAGTTTAGTCTCAGTCTGGCTCCTAAATAGAATAATCAATGCCATTATCTCTTCCTCTCTTATCTAAATCACATCAGGAGATCAATAGCTACAACAAAGACGGCCAGTGCATTCTTTCCACTGGGACTCATTACTTTGTTGCCCAAGATGGGGGTATAGATATTCTCGGGAAGGTTATCTGGTGTTCCCTGGTAGTTAACAACAACTGTCAGTTATTAATGGTGCTCTGCAGCCTCACCTTTACAGTGCTGTGACTGATAGCAGGACATGTTGGTAACAAAATGAATCTCTGCTGCCTTTTTCCCTCATCCTCCTGAATCTTGTTCGTTCTTTAGTTTCCTTTCTCCCCTCCTGTCTGCTGCTGGAATCCCAGGCAGTATGTTTGAGAATATCAAATGTTGGGGGCCTTCTCATTGAGATTCCTCACAAGTGCAGGTTTGCTTTTATACAGGCTAACATCTGCTGCAGTATTACAAAGACTAATTAAAATAAATTCAGATCCTAAATTAGTCTTTTCAGTAACATTTACTACACAAGACACTGGCTGATAAAGTGTATTATATGATTAAGCTGAAGCAAAAGTCATATTTTTATTGGATTTGCTGGCCAGTCAGGAGCAATCTCTGCAAAGAAGCTTATATTTGCAATACGGTATTTTCCACTAGACTAATAAGGAAGTCTACCACAATGTTCTCATGTTTATTTATACTTATCAACTAAATGTAATAAATTATGTTTTAAAAAAAGAAGAAAAATACACTTCTCCTGTTAAGTTTGGACTACACTCCTCGTTTTTCTTATCAAAAACAGAGAGTCAGTTTGCAAATCCTAGGTGAACTGATATGACAGACAATTCACACATCAAGTCATCAAATCCTCAAAGGGGTAGTTATCCACTAATTTAATGGCTTCACTCTCTGCAGTGGAACAGCCTCAGTTTAAGTGCAGATCCGACCCTACACGATAATTCTGCTATGGGGAAGCTGGCCTGGAGCTTGGGTAACCCCAAATTTCTGTGTAGTGGTGAGCAAAGAGAAGCAAGGCAATGGTACCTGAAGTACAGTTTGTATGTGTCAAGTGCTTACAGCAGTTAGAAATACATGGATAACCAGGACTGTATTTATTCCTTATTATGTGAGCGAGAGAAGCAGAACAAGGTGCTAAAACAACAACATTGTAGCTTTTCTGACCTGCAAGGCTGTAAATGAATGAAAATGAGGGGAGAGCAGTTGTGAAACTGTGCCCTCCAGACATGCTAAGCTAAGGAGCCAAAACATAAAGCAGTCATGCTGCATCTTTTTTCTAATACGACATCAGAATTTGCTTGTTGAATCTTATAGACCTGACCTCATGCCAAGTGAAAACAATGAAAGTTTAGTGGTTGGATTTGATGGGAACAGGAGTCACCTTTCTCTGCAGGAAAATGAGGGGGTTTCTGACAGATGGATGAGAAAAGAATGCGGATATTTCAGGCCTTCAGACCATCAGTGAACATTACCATGATGTGAAATACGTAGCCATAAAAAAGCTTAGCTTAATAAGCAACCTAATTACTTGTATTTCCAGTTGTGCTGCATATTAGGAGAGGTGGTTATGATGGGGTTTCTCTGACTCTGTATTAATAATGCCCTTTAAATTTTTGTTGAATACTTCTATTTGCAGTCACACTTAATTTTTGATGAAATAGACTGAGAAAGAGCAGAAAACATTTTTATTTTTGTTTTGGTTGTTTTTCAGTATACCTAAGAAAATATATATCAGGAATTGTTTTCCTTTACCTGCACTGCATTGCAAGTGCAAGACATCTTGGCCTGGGCCATTCCCATTTTAGGTGCTTTTTATGGTCATCTTTTTCTTTAAGTATTTTGACTTTTGCAATTAAAAAATTTTGCCTTTGACAATTAATAACTTGGCATCTGTACTGCTACACAAAGACTTTGTATGCCTTCCAGTGGGTGGGAAATAAGTTAGTTGGCAAATATCTGCATTTTTTTCTGTGTGTGGGAGAGGCCTTGCGTATACTTTTTGCTTTGATAGCTTTTAGTTAGAGCCTAAAATACAGCTCGAGGATATATTTTCCAGTAGCTCTCCATTGGGTACTTTATTTTCCATACATGAAAGAGCAAAGCAGTGCAGGAGTTAATAAAAATACTGCTCTGTAAAAACAGCATAATATGTTGCAGACAACTCAGAAATGATATTTATGTTTTCTTTTACTCTGACAGTCCCCAGATTATAATATACAGATTGAGTATTTCCAAGGACACCACAGGGAAACATGCAGAGAAATCAAAATAGACTTTGGTAGGACATAAACAAAAACTGTCCAAAAAAATAGCCGTGTAAATAACCAAGCTTGAGAATATGAAAATCTAGGTAAAATACTTAAAAGGAACATAATGAGTGAAAGAAATGAGCAGCAGAAATGACTGAAGCTGTCTTAAATTAGAAAAACACAAATGAAATTAATTTTTTTTATGTCTAAATTTCTTGAGAAATCTGTGTAAAGTTTCTTTTTTCTCTGATTTTTTTTGTTTATTGTTTTGGTTGGGGTTTTTTTAGTGGTATAAATGAAATTACTTGTATTTAGCATGTTGCCTAAAATCAGTCTAGCAGAAAACATGAACTGGTATTTAAAAACTGGTGTTGAATTTTGGATTGGCCATCTTCGTTACATGGATGACATTGTGTCTTCATCTCACATGAAGATGAAAGGCTTATCCCCCTGTTAGAGCACAGCGTCCTTTTCTTCATCTGACAGTGTTTCTGAGCTTTCCTCTGCTGATTTGGGTACTTTCTATGCCATCCACTGTCTTTGCATTACTCTTGCTGTCAGTACTGTCCAAGACCAAGGAAAGATGAAAGCAAATAACTTAAAATTAAAGTATGCTCCTTAACTAACACAAACACGTCTCTACAGTATAAAGCTGGGAAGCTACATTAATACACACCTTTGCCTTTGCCACCCTGGAAAGTGAGTGGTTCTGGATTTTGCATTAGGTCTTGCAGGAATAGTGCTGAAAGTTTGGTCATACAGTTCCCAGTGCAGTGTTTGGCTACAGTTCAAACTGAGAAGGGAGGAGCAAGGCAGAGAGACAGGCACACCATGCAGGAGTGCTGGTGCTGATGAGACGTTTCACCAAGATGATTAATGCCCATTTACAAAATTGGCCTATTTACAAAATTGAGCATGCACCTTGAAGACTGCCTGGGTTAAAAGGAAGTGTCCCTGCCTGCTGACACCACTTTTATGCCACACTGTTCCCTCTGTCCCACTGTGCCGTAATTATGGCTGAGCTGTGTGCAATGGCCTGTCCCAGGTGGCATTAGTCCAGGTCCTGCTCACTGCAACTGCTCCTGTCTCTCCTGGTGTGTTGTGCCAGGCTGTGGGAGCAAGGAGATGAGGGAGCTCTTAATGGAAGGTGAGAGGCTTCCATTTATGGCTGTTATTTCACAGTGATTCTGGGGTAAGAGCCATTATAAGGGTGTTTCAGAGCACAACAGGAAAAAAGTACCATAACTAGGAGTAATGGGATGAGGTTGAGCAAAGGCAAATGGAGGCCGTTTCCTGACAGTGAGATCTATTAGGCTGTGGAATAGATAAGTCTCCCAAGGGAAGTGATAGAAGTCCAAGCACTTGAGTCATTTAAAACTATAGTAGACAAAGAACTCAGGAGCATGTAATATGGAATAATCTACCAGTGACCACAGGATAAAAGATTGATGTAGTATCTCCTTCCATCTCTAGTTTTCTAGAATACATACAGACTGACAGCAGCTTTCCAGCTTAGTTTCCTCCTAAACATATTTTGGAAAGCCTCATTTTTAGAGAAAGAGAAATAGCTGCAGGTGTCTCTTAAAGGAACTACTGCTTGTTTTGTAATGTTGTTCCACAACCCTTTCTGTAGATGTTTCCTCTTCAGGTGACAAGTTTCAGGCTTTTGCAGTTGAGTGAACTCCAGCTCAGCGGACAGCTTCCTTTTCAGAAATGACATTTTTCCTTCTTGTACCCTTATGGTTCATCATACCCTGTATCCAAATATGTTTAGCACTGTTAATACTTTAATACTAGTTAGTATTAATTTTAGGCTCTTCTTGTACCTTGTTTAACCATTTCTATAATTAACCTAAAATATAGAAATAAGGTTTCTTCTCTGCTCTAACCATCTCCTTCACCTTACAATCATATCTTGGCACGATGGAGTGGGCCCTGCAGGAAGTGAAGTTCCTGGTCCTGCAGTGAAAGTCAGGGAAGGGAAAGCACCTCATTCATGAGGGACAGTAGCAGTGGTAAGCACAAAGAAAGTACTTGTGAGAAGCACAGCAAAGTCCACAATTATTAAAAGAGCAAGAGATGGGGGAATCATGTGGTGCCAAAGGAGAGCATCCAGGGTAGCAGTAAAGGAGTTTGTAAGTGTGCTTGAGCATGAACATCTGATGCAGAGGGATAGTGATGTGAGCAATGCAGTGCCCTAGAGCAATAGACCCAAGATGCCAAGTTTTTTATAACTTGGAGGTAAAATGAAATGTGCTGAACAGGAGTCACTGAGGAGGGCAGAGAAACTTGTGAAATACTTCTGATTTTGGAAATTCCACTGCTTCCATTGGGCAATACTGATCATATGATGCACTGAATTAAAAACTGCATCTAACCTGTAGCCTTGTCCTTCTTTCACTGTTGCATTCATGGCGTAAGCTCACATTAAAGCACAGACTGCAGAATTCGCAAGCAGATTGTGCAATGTATTTATGACTCGCTCCTCCTCTCAGGCTTCTACCCCTTAGTGGGTATTGACAGAAAATACTAGTAGCATAAGAAATGGTTTGATCTAATCTTCAGTGTTGTTTGTGCTAGAAAATGGAGAAGAAAATTGAAATGGATTATGTTCAATAAGCCCTAAGGGTGGGCTAATATACTCAGAAATCTTTAGCACCCTGTAATGATTTGCTGTCTTCAAAAGGTTGGTTTCTTTTTAACTGTGAGTTGTATTTTTTTAATGTTGCAAAATTAATTTTTAACAAACCAGATCTGAATATTGCCTTGATTACTCCATATTTTTTTACCTTCTTTCCATGGCTTGTTTTTTAACACTTACATGTTTCATGTTTGCCATTTATATCCAAGCACGCATGCATTGCTATTTCAAGATTTTCTAGCTAAAAGCCTGATCTGAGAACCAAAACAAACACATTAACCATCTCTGAACTATGTACATATCACATTAAATCTTTTTTATCTTTCACTGTGTTTTATTTATATATAAATGATAGGCTTGCTTTCTATAAATAAAGGTTTTATTTACAACGTAAATATGTAAGTATTTATTTATATAAACAAAGGTTTTATTTTTTTATGAGGGGGATATTTATATATTTAATTTTATTAGCTATGATGGTTGATTCTAAAATTTTGATCTCTAAGATATTAATTTGATCAGCACATGCATTTCACTGATATAAGTAGTCAAGATTTTGAAGACAATGCAGTGCAATGCATCTTCGTGTGCCAAAAGAAAAGACAAAAATTTTACTGGTCTTCTTCTAATTCAAAACCTCTATTTTGCTTGATGTGTAATCTCAAATTAATAATAGCATCTTAAGACAATTTTATGTCTTTTCTGCTGTCTATATTAAGCAGATGTATATGTTTCTCACTAGTTGGTTTCTTTGCAGAGCAAATCCATAAATGTTCTGTCTCAGAATTGATTTGTGTATAGAATAATAATAAAACTTAAGTATCAGCTTTGTACCTGGATAGCTCTTGTTTTATATGTATCTTGCATTTGTAATGCTCTTTTATATTTAAAATTATAAAGAACTGCTAAAGGAGGAGCAAAATTCCAGTGACTATATTGGTATTTATCCACTAAATGAACACCTTTATTGTATTGTTTTCATTTTTATGAAAGATAGGTATGTTAAAAAGCTTATGGTAGGATGCAGAGTGTGTATGCATGCTATATACAGTCCAGTAGAAAGCTGTGCTGAAATGTGTAAATGGATTAACAGAATGTATGTAACAATAGGCTATCAATACATATATTCCCATGTTATTTCTTGCAAAGTGTTTTCCAAGAGGGAAAAATAAAAGCAAGCGAATGGAATACTGATTCCACTGGTGGTGATGGCATCTGATCTCTTAAAGAGATGGCCAGTAAACTCAAATTTTTATCAGCTCCTGCCTTCTAGGCAGCTAATTTTCAGTGCAGGACTTACCATAAAGATCAGAAAAACAGCTGGCAACTATCAACTTGTTATAAAAAAGACTTTTAAATGTCTTCTTCTATCTAGCTGTGATATCGTGCGACTTACTTTAACATGTAGCTATTGAATGCACAAACTTATTCAAGACCCAGAACTCCATTTAGCTGGTAAAATCCTGCCATGGCTTTAATTGTTCTAAGGTTTCTGTTGGGGATATGAGTCTGTGAAGAGCTGAGAAGAGGTGGGAGGAGGGGATGGACTCTGTTCTGGAAATCCTTTTTTCCAAATTGTGACAAGAATGTTTCACTGGACACATTTGCACTGTCATTAGTGAGCAGGAAGCCACATGGTAAATATAACAGAAGGATGAAATACAGCAAACTGCAGGAAAATATACCTGAAAAAAAAACCCCAAGACTGGGGGTTGAAGGACATGTTGGACATTCAAAGCAGGGGAATAACTGCAATGATGATTTTTTTTCTGTCACTCAGTTGGAGCAGCACTGCAGATGTAAAGTCCATGTCATGCTCACTCTACACTGTGTATGGAAGTGGTGTATCTGCACCAGAGTCAATACTGAGAGAATTGGATTGGGGTGATTTTGAAGATTGATTTTCAAAGCACGTTCTATCCAAAACAGAAAGCTATGAGAAAATGTAGTTGCCATCAGCTGGATTTTTATTTCTATTTCTTTTGTAAGGTGCCAACTTACTTAGTCTTTGGTTTTCCATACTTACCCCTTTCATCTTCTTTATTTTTGTTTCCCTCCACGATTCCTGGAGCTCTCTCTGTATTGCCAAGTGTCTAATTCGGCCTTCATATCTGTTTTAGCCATCTCTTTGTTATAGCTACATTTCAACAAGCTATCCCGCTAGAATATCCTGTCTGAAAACTCAGCCCAACAGCTGAGAAGAGTGAGCTTGGATGGATGGATAGATAAACAGTTGTCCAGAATAGCTCTTAGAGCCGTCTATTTTAGCAAACTATTTAAGCTGTCAGCCTCGGTGTATTTATAGCCTACTTATCACACTGGTATCTGAACACCTATCAATTTAGCATTAGAAATCCAGTCCAAGTCTCAGTCCAATTGTGGAGACTCACTGGCTGTTTCCTACTTGCTTTAGATGAGTAGAATAAAAGATGTGATATCCAGCCATGTTTTGCTTTTTCCTTTCTAGTCTATTATCTGAAAGCTTGATCTAGGACTTCCTAAATTATCAGGAAATACTCTTTTTGATTTAGAAAAGGTAGTAAAGGTAGTTTGTAGTTGTTCATAGCTCTTATTTGAAAAAACTTTACCTCTTTCTAAAAAGGAATTTTCATTAAAAAGTCTTGCAGAATTTCCGAACTAAAATGTCAATTTCCATTTTTGCCAAATTTTTTCTCCTGTCTTAGTTTTTTATCCCTTCCTGTTTCTTTTAACTGTGGACTTGGGGTTTTTTGTTGTTTTTCACATTACCACTTGGGCAATATGTCAAAGCAAAGGTGAAGATTTTTTTTTTTCCAGTAAAGAAAATAGGTAATACCTTTCACCTGACAGTCAGAAATGTTAAGCTTTGAAAGTAAAGCTGTTCTACAGAATACTGAGCTGAGAGTCATCTAGAGAGAGGAAAAAAGGAATCGTAAACAAAATTGAAAGTTTCCCTTCTGATACCTTGGCATTGGTTTGGTTTTTTGTTGTCGTTGTTTAGTTTTTTTCTTCATGTAACAGACTGTCTTTATCTTGACCACCAAGAATGAGAAGTTTTTCTTGCTTTTGCTCTTCTGATTCCCTGCCTTGTCCCACTGTGGGGAAGTGATAGAGTGGACTGGGTCAAGCAGCCTCAGCCCACTGCAGTCTGTAACTACCTAACTTTGGAAATAATGTAAAAGTTTGAGTCTCTCCTGTTGGAGATAAGAACTTGGTGTCAGCTCCTCCTTCCTATGTAGCTATATTTACTACTAACATACTTGCTTTAT
>WEIT01009491.1:742-15115 GCA_013389985.1 Dryoscopus gambensis | reverse complement strand
AAGTCCTATGACTAGAATTTTTCTAAAGTGGAAAATGCTTTCTTCTCTGTCAGCAGTCAATAGAGTTATATATATATTCTTTTTTTAAAGCAGCTGGAGAAGTGACAAATGAATGCACACACAACTTTTCTATTCAGAGCAGTTGTTTAGAGCAGAATTTCTTCAGGAAATAATTGCACTTGAAGCATGAAGGATGGATTCTTCTCATCTAAATTTAGCAAATATGCAGGTTAAGCCTTTAGTAAGTGAAATAGTCTTCCATGATTCTACTGTGCGTCATGGAGAGAGGTGGGTGATTCACTGTTCTTACCTTGGACATCACACCTAAGGGCAATGGATTGCTTCCTATAGGATCTCTGTTCACTCTGGAGAGAGTCCAGATGACTGTCTTAAATTAGACATTCATTTCTAAGGTAACTACTGTGAGTAAAATGAGCCATGTGCTGCAGGAGGTGCTTTTCAAAGAAAAGTCATGGATTATGTTACATTATTTGTTAACAGCAACCCCAAATTTGCCCTGAAGATTAAACTTGCCCATTGCCATATTCACACACACATGCAGGAGTAACTTATAGCACATTTTAAGCATTTCAAATCTCTGTGACCATGTTGATCTCATAGTGATCAGACATGCCTGGAGAGGCTGGACACCAGGCAGCATTGTGGAGGAAAAGTTCCCTGGCCATGAAGCACACTGCTCTTATAGCTGTTTGGTAAGCTGTGCTTTTAATTGTGGTGGAAACATATCTGCTATCAGCTGACTGGTTCGAAGGAGAGAGGAAAAGCAGTCTTTTGCATTTTAAGAGGAGCAGAGGTGAAATTCTGGGGTTTGTGTGTTCTGAAAAATTTCCAAAACCAAGCTAGAGCTTCTGCTCAGCATTCATAAGCATATGGTAATTTTTACAGGATCACATTTAGAATTCCCACTTGGTGTGATATGAAAGAGAAAAATTCAGTATTTGATATTGCTGCCTTATTATAATAGCTTGACTTCAATAGCCTTCTGTTCAAAGAATTGGAACAGAATAGGATGTGAGAAACTACTTAGGACTACATCACTCAGCAATATGCAGAAAATAAATTGAACAGCTCCTCATGCTATACGCCTTCTGATGCTTACATTTTTTTGAACTAGCTAAAGCGAAAGACCATTAATGGAAGAAGAAGTTCAACTTCAAGTTACCAGATCACTTCTTTTAAAAGGATATTGGAAAGATGGTTTAGACAATGAAACAGTATTTGGCTTGTCGCTCTTGGATGGTAAAGATTAAAGACTTCACATGCTGCAAAGACATATTTCAAGTTCCCAGGAATTTTTAGAAGTCCAAAGCAAAAGGCACCTACTCTTCTGAGATTTTGAACCTGAAATCCATGCTTCAAAGGAAGCATGTACGCTCAGCATCTATAATGGTCAGGCATTAAAGGATACAGCATTCTGGTTAACAACTTAAGCAATGAGCTGTGGTGGTTTGGGAAGACAGGAACAGAAAAAAAAAAGAGTGTGTTTTTTCATTGCTATANGTCTTTATGTAAGAAGAAAGATAATTATTTGGGAAAAGGAGCATCTCTTGGTTGCATTTGTATAATATGTGGCAGGATATTGTGGTCCATAACATTAAATCAATTACAGCAGTAGAGCTACATTAGTCACTGATGATGGCACCTGGATGCTAAGAAAGTCAAGGAAACCAGCAAGACTCCAAAAGTCTAAATTAAGTGATGAGAGCATAAGCAAATGCCATTACTAAAAGGAAATGTTGTGATGGACAGGGTAATATTCTACTAGGCAATTACTGACAGAATTTGATTGACATTCAAGTTTTCCTCTACTCTGACCGCTGCTTGTCAATCAATCACTACAGCAATGCCAAAACCTTTCCACAGTTTGAAAGCTTATCATTTAGGAGTGATGTTTAAAGGAATTTTCTTTTTAAAAATGTTTTTCAGTTTTTGCCAGCAAATGCCTAAATCTTTACTACTGGTGCAGTTGTTTCTGTGGTCTATGCTGTTCTCTGTGTTCTTGTCACTGTCACATGTCTCCAGATACTGAACAACATTTTTCTCCCCCACCTTTTTCTAGAGATATTTAGAAACTTTATTAAGAAAGAAATAGTTTTTAACTTATAAATTGTTATCATTTCATAGGGAAGTCAGAAAAAAACCATGAGGAAGTACAATGAATAGACAGGAAGTTATCGCACATTTAAATATGCTGCAGTGTCTAAATATATGAATAGTCTTTACACAGGTCTCAGTGCACTCGAGACCCTGCCACCAAACACATGAAACCACTTTAAAAGCTAGGGAATGTGTGCAGAGCTTTTAATTCTTGCAAGCTTTTTCACAAATTAGATCTAACTGTAAACCACAGGCTCTTGTGAAATAGCAACACCACAAAGGTTTGTTCTTCCCTATATTTCACCAAAAGTTGTAACCACAAGTGCCATCTGTCTACAGATGATAGAGGAATTAATTTGTAGAGGAAGAGATGCAGCAAACTCTCAATAAAATACTTTTACAAAATCACCTGTCGTATTATTTCTGCTGCTGGGACTACCAGGTAACAAATATGATTTGTAGTGATATTTCACTCTGCTCTCAACCACAGCAAGCCCTGACAGACCAGTAACCTTGAAGCTTGTTTATTGCGCACCAAGGCATGACCTGGGACTTTTAAAACACTTCTATTTTCTGAATGTCAGACTAGAAGTTTTCCTGTCTGTGGAAGCTCTCCCAACTTCTCCCTTCACTCTCTAGTGTGTTAAATAAAGTGTTTGCATTGCTTTTCTGCCAGTTCTAGGGCTTAAGTTTACCTGGTGGCTGATACATGTCTGTCTTCTGGTAGGAAATCAGTGTGACAGAGCCAGGAGAAAACAGACTCACTTCACCTCAGACTGATGCTTCTGAGATTGGTTCCATCCTAATAAATCTGAAACTTAGTATGTATTCATCTACTACATTAATGAGTGTTTAAAATTTATTTACATACATTTTAGACAGACAAAATCTGGAAAAATAATTTCCAGAAATATTTTCTTAGAAGTTTACATTGCCTGTGTTTGTTTATGCAAAGTTTGATCATATAGTAAGTGGACATATTAAAAGCTAAACCTTTTTCTTGGTGCATCCATTTCAATCCATTTAAGATTCTTGTTTCTGACAGAGATAGCTACTGCATTTCAGAAAACAAAATAAAGATTTATACACACAGTTTATGATGTCTTTCATTAAAAAACCCTCTATTAGAGCCTTTGGATACCACCACACAATAAAAATTGTTACGAGTTTTCACCTTGGAGAGATCTCCTATTGAGTTCTACACAGCAAAGATTTCAGCCAGAGGTGAGTGAAGTACTTCAAACCTCATAAACTGTGAAAACAGAGGAGACCTTGATGTATCAATGTGTGGAAGAAATTTTGAAGCTAACATTGGAATTCTGACTTGAAAATTTCATTCTTGAATTGCCCTAGATGTAGATGATAAACTGCCTGTGAAGCTATTTCCCTATGCTTATATCAAGAGGATAACATATCAGCTTTATTTAGATTAAAAAAACAACAAAAAAAACCCCAAACCAAACCAAAACAAAAAAAACTGGAAAAAAATAGGAGTGCTATTTCATATTTTTGGTCACTTGATGGCACTAAACTAACACTGTATACATATTAATCACCAATAGCATAAGAGTATTCCTGTATTTTTTTTTTAAGGCTTGGCCTGATCAAAGTGCTTTGTTTTGTGGAGGGCAGATTTCAGACACAATGGAGATTAAAAACAAACAAACATAAACCCGAGAAGCAGTAGTGAAATCTGGCTGTGTTCCGTCTGTCTTGTTAAAGTTCATGACATACTACAAATACCACGATGGAATGGAATATGTAGCATTTCCAAGCAAAACAAAAGTCAGTTTTCCAATGTAATACACTGAAGACCAAACCAAGCCTTCCAGTGTAAAATCTGAGAGAAGTATCTGCAAACTTTGGACAGTAGAATTTCCATCAAAGTATGTGGCCATGAGGTGACCACCTATATGAGGCAGAACATGTGGGCATCCTCAAATTTTCCATATCTCAGTGTACTTGGGGAAATTACCAATATTTCAAGGCTAAATGTTGAGTTTATTGTGTGAATTAGAAGTGAAGCAGGGAGAACTTTGCTTGGATACTCTCAGTCACGTAATAGGGAAGCCTCTGCTGTGGTACATGTGTGAAGAAGGGATTGCAGGACCACTGTGTCTCCCAATAAATGCATCTCCTCACAGACTGTCCAGCAAAATGTCTGTATTGTATTTACTTGTACTGAAATCTGAGAAATCCTCAGTTAAATGGATCTTCTGGGGGGGCTTTTCAGGATATAATAGAGTGGCAAGGGAGCATTTTTATTTAATTGTCAGAAGTTTTGATCTTTCAACATATTTTCCTCTTCTACAAAAGAAAGAAAACCACAATTTTTTAAAATTTTCACAGATCAGCAACCAGAAATGCTTTTGCTGAATCAAAGAACATATTTTCTCCTGATAATGCTTTTTGTCTGGATGTTTTAAACTTATTTTTCAACAGGAAGTTACTTGCATTTCAAAAGATCCAACTTAAGTTCTACATGGACTTTGGCCATTCTAATTTCCTCCCTGCAGAACCTCATAACATCCTAGTATTCCTGAGCTGCCTGCCCCTTCTTGCAAAGGTTATAAACTCTAGGTTTTTTCCTCAGTTCCAACCAAAGTTCTCTGTCCTGTCAGGCTGGTCTTCTTCCCCACCATCTTGTCTTTTGGCACATGGGGACAGCCTGCTCCTGAGCGCTTAAGATTTCCTTCTTGAAGAATGTCCAGCCTTCCTGGGCTTATTTGCCCTTCAGGACTGCCCTTCAACTAGTCTCCTATACAGGCCAAAGTCTGCCTTCTGGAAGTCCAAGGTGACAGTTCTGCTGGCCACTTTCCTTACTTTAAGAACTGAAAACTTAATCATTTTGTGATAACTGTGCCTCAGATGTGCTCCAACCATCACATCACCCAATAGTCCTTCTGTGTTCCCAAACCGTAGGTCCAGTGAGTGCGTTCCCTAGTTGGCTCCCTCACCAGCTCTGTCAGAAACTTTTCTTCCACGCACTCTAGGACCTGCTGGACTGTTTCATCTCTGCTGTGTTGTATTGCCAACAGACATCTGGTAAGTTGAATTTCCCCATGAGAACAAGGCCTAGCGATTGTGAGACTTCTTACAGCTGCTTAAAGAATATTTCTTCTGCCTCTTCATCCTGATTAGCTTGTCTGTAACAGAGCCCCACTAGGATATCTGCCTTGTTGGCTTTCCCTCTGATTCTTATCCACAAACACTCAACCCTATCAGCACAATCATTAAGCTCTAGACAATCAAAACCTGTGCTAATGTGTTTCCCTTCTTACTACCTCTTACATTTTAATCTATGTGCAGTATGGGCAACTTGGGTGGTATTTATCTTGAAGGGGAGAAAGTCCATTATTTCACCACTTCTGGAACAATGGAGCATTTATCTGCAGGTTTTTTCATCATGTTGTGGTTTAACTGCTGCAGAGATAAGGCCATGATGGACTTCACTTTTTCATATACGCGTAAGTTCCTATCTTTAATGATTCTGCAACTATTGAGAAATAGATCACAAATCACAGGATATTCTGAGTTGGAAGGGGACCCACAGGGATCATCAAGTCCAACTCTGAAGTGAATGGCCAATACAGGGGCTGAACCAACAACCTTTGTGTTATTAGCACCATGCTCTAACCAACTGAGCTAAATAAATACAGTATTTTCTGGGAGTTTTTTGGACCTTACAAAGAGTGCAATTAAATGGAAGATTTTCAAGTTTCTGGCCAGTGAATCCATTGTCAAGATTTTGGTTGCATTTGTCATCTCATGTGCTCTTAACCATGATAAGCTTAAGGAAAGGAGTTGCAAAACATTGAAGCGATTTCCACAGTATGCAAAGCCAATTTCAGCTCTCCTTTCTACTCATGAAAGTTAATGGCTTTCCACAGGAGGTAAATGAGGACAAATTTGGCTTTCTTGGCTTAAAAAATACCTTGTTTTCATGGCTATCTGCACTAAATTTAATCCAACTGCAACAAATGAATCTGCTCACAAAGTTGGATAAATGTGAGCTAAGCTAATATAAGCCATGTGAAAAGGCACCCTGTTCTATGTAGTACCAGTCAAATAGTATTTGAACTTTATATATATAGAAAGTATAGAAATATATATTAAAATCTTCTTAAAAATAGTAGATGATTGTGTAGTTTTTGGATGCATGTCTATTTTTACATGATAAATAAAATCATAGGATCTCAAATTTGAATTTGCAAGCTTGCTGCAAGCAAAGCAAAGAAGAGAAATGAGGAAAAGCCCAAGAAACTGTCCTTTCAATATCACACACTGTCATATAATTTTTTCACTATTAAATTTCTTAGTCTCTTGTGCTCTGTATACGTGTGCTGGAATCACATAGCACAAATCCTGATTTTTTTATAGGCCTGGTAAAAAATGATCATAATTTTAATTGCATGTGAAGGTTTGATTATGGTTGTACATATGTAGCTCAGAAACTGCCTTCTCCTTATGTTGCTATTTTTCAAATCATCTTTTCTTCATGCAGCATAGATTGTTTTTGCTCCTATAAATTTCTAAAGGGTTTTAAAAACATTGCAAACTTAATCAGTCTGTAAAAATTTTAATCAAAAATCTAGCATTCAATGAAAGAGCTGCTAGAGGGACTTTCAGGAGGACAGACACAGGGAAACTCACTAAGTCTGCCTGGTTGAGGGGTGAGTGCGCTGCCTGAATGGCATGGGCACTGCTGCCTTGCGTCTCTGTGTCTTCATGCAACCTCGTGATGCCTTGTCAAACAATTTGGGCACCATTTCTACCTGAATAAAATCGGATAAAATGCAGAGATGACTGTGACTCAACCAGAAACATTCCTGGAAGCTCCTAGGAAGACCTCCCATGTCCACTCACTCCACTGCTTATCCCCTTTAGCCCTGATCAGCCATTAGCTACCTAACAGGGCAGACCCATAGCTCTGCTGCATTCAGTTCTGTCTTCTTTCTTATGATTATGTACACACAGATATGCTAGGGTATATACGTCTGACAGATCTATAACCTAACTAACTCTACCTTGCAAATAGTTTTAGGTATAGGCATCCTGTTTGGAGAATGTGCAGATGAAAAGATGAACCCTCCCTTCACAGAGCCTACTAATTTTCAAAAATTCACAGGCTATATTTTGAATTATAATAATTTTAAAAAGCATGAAGTTACAGACTACGGACAAATTATTAGTACACGGGTACTGAATGCTGAGTTCAATACAAAGAGAAAAAATGTTGTGAAGCCAGATAGTAAGCTAATGCAACTTGACATAGTTCCCTTAACATCAGTGGAGTTCTTCTGATTTACACAAACTGAGAATCTGGCCCATTAAAATTTAAAAATAAATCTACAAGTACCTACTAAATCTGACCTTTGTACTTTGAAGTATAAAGCAGACTTTTTATCCACAGGTCTGTGCCGTCTTCGGTTAAAATCCACTGGAATTAAGATCTATTATTTTTGGCCACTGGAAAGTGCTAATATTGGTCCCTGAAACAGAAACATGTTGTAATTTAAAAAAAAAAAATTAATAGAATTTTTTTAAAAAAATAATTAAAATAAAGAAGGCTATGAAGTTCAAATCAAGTGCATTCCTTCACCCCAAATTAACAGCTGTGTGCATGACGATCTGCTCAAGAAATCAGACTTAATTTAGCTGGCTTCCCTTAGCACTTTAGTGTGGTAAAAGGAGCAAAGACTTTCTTTCCCCTTACTGCTAACTGCTAATGCTCTTTTTAATCTCTCAATTCCATTCCTGAATAATGTGTGAAATTTTGGAAAGATTTAGTCTTTAACAAAGAACTGCAATTATAGTTGTGTGCATTGCTGGTGCAGTACCTCGATGACAACCATCCTCTCTCCAAAGGAAGCTTTTGTAGCTTCTGTGCCTGTTGAGGCCCCCTGTGCCCTGCAGGCCCTCATACAAGCTGCCTGGGAGGCTGTGGGGTCATGGAGGAGACCATGGTGGAGGGCAGACAGGCACAAAGCCTCTCTAAAGATTATAGAATCATAGAATCATTGAGGTTGGAACAGACTTTTAAGACCATTGAGTGCAACCATGAAACCTAACACTGCCAAGCCCACCACCACTAAGCCATGTCCTTGAGTGTCCTATCTACAAGTCTTTTAAAAAACTCCAGGGATGGAAACTCAAGTATATCCTAGCAAATGTTATACAGGTAAAGTGAACTGACTTGCCAGACCATGAATAACAGATGGGCATGTCTATGAGACCAAGCAGAGCCCCAGAATTCAGAGCTGAAAATAGGTGTGGCTTTCCAATTATCAATCATGGGTTAGACATGACAAAATGGAAGTTTTGACTTTCAGTCACTAGTGGCAATCAGGAATAATTAGATCAAAATTAATGGCCTCATTTGGAAAACTAACCCGATAATGTACTCACCCAAATAAATGCACACACCCAAAGGCTGCACTCTTGAACCACTGGAAGCCATGGAAGTGTGTAACACACACTGACCCAGCCACAGAGCAGGAGTCATGGAGAAACTCACACTCTGCTCAGCCACACTGCATGATTACTCAGTAGCCTGCTGAGTAATGATTTTGTCCTTGGCCAACTGGCATGCTCTGCTATAAGACCAGAGTCAGCTTTGGGGTTTGGAGTCATTAAAGACCATTCCCAAAAGGGCAGTGTGAACAAGAGTGACATAACTTGCTTCCCTCCATGCTAACCCTCCTCCCTCCACAGTTCTCTCAAACTGTGCTAGCAGCTTTTTTACCTCAAGCATATTGGCATATCAAACCCAAATTGTGCAACCCTAGTTTTATTTTCATGCAGCAAAAGCACTGTTTTGGTAAGCTGCAGTGCCCTTCTGTATTACTGTGAACAGTGTGAGCACACACAAATATGATGATAATTATATGTTAGGGCCTCAGAGGTACCACACTGGCCTGAAGGAGACCTGAAGGACAGGAGATATTTGGTGTAGATAGGATCAGGCCAGGCCACCTCACTTCAGAGCTAGAGAATAGTCCCTGAACAGGTATTATTTGGCAGTTCAGCCACAGTCATAGCCACTGCAGTATCAGGGACAAATAATGGATGTTAGTGTTGCCAAGTAACATTTCTGTGAACTGAAATGCCCCCTGACAGAACATAGCAGGTACAAACATAAGAAAGGCCTTGATCCTACACATGGGTTGGGTAAGCACATTAATGTAAAGACATAAAAATAAGCCATGATATCAAAGTATAAATCTGGCATGTGCTTTTCATTACAGTAATTCTTTAAAAAATATCCCTTTCAAAATAAAGTCCTAAATTATTAATAAGTGCATCTCGTTGATATGTGGTATTATGCCTAGCAAACCAGAACCCAACAATAATAAAACCCCATGTTTTATTGGACAGAATGCATAATGCAAACTTTTCCATCTAGAGAGGTTCCTTTTTTCTCACTGGGATGAAGTAAGAATATGAATGATAAACTAGGTGGTAGCTCTAAGGGACCAGTGTTCTTTCTTTCTTTCTTATGTAAATTAGAAAGGTAAAAAACCCCAGGAAAAGCATCTTCCAACTGAGAGATGGCTATTTTTGAAAACATTAGGTAGGAGCACATTTAAGTCCAGGCAGTCATTACTCAGCTATGCTCGTGCAATTCTTATTGCCTTAAATGCGTATGAGATGGAAAACCCAAGACCCACTACAGAAAATCCACTTCAAGCATAGTTGGAAAAACATTACAAATCCTGGGCCTGGAGAGACAGAAAATATCCCAGGAATGAGAAATATGAATTCAGAATGGCCTTTAAATTAGTTTCCATTGTGACGGACATTCTAGTCTAAAACAGTAGGATTTTCTTAGGAACTGGGAATCAGTATGAAACTATGGACCTGACCCTAATGGTACAATTTAGATGAAATGGTGTTGACATCAATACAAAGTGAAAGTCACATTTTGTCAATGCAAGGACAAAGGCAAAGGCTCACTAGATCTGTTAGACAACTGGTTTGGGCAATAATTTGGCTACTTGCTACATGTATATGTGTAACTGTGCTTAGAAAATGATGAATTTTTGTTTGACATTTTATTTGAGATCTTCTGCCACATTGCACAAAAACTTTCTTAGGACTGCTGTCTGCTCTCTCCATATGCAACCCACAAACAGCATGGAATGTACATGGAAAAGTGCATAGGGAAATTAAACTTCCTAATATACTTTCTCCTCTTAGAGATAGAAAAATAGGTCAAATTTTTAAAATATTAGCTCCTAAAGTTAGGCACATGAGTCATCTAATTTTAAGATTCTTAGTCCTGGTTCCCCCAGTGAATTTGAGAAGAATCAGTGATACTGTCTAAGGCTTAGGTGACTGATCCTTTATTCACTGGATGTTTAAAAATGCAGACATGTTTCTCCACTGCAAGATGGCTCACTGTTTTGCAGATTAAGCATTCATAGCAGATTGTGCATTCATAGCAGATTGCATTTGGCCTTCAGTTATTGACTACAAAAACTTGAAAGCAAGTGAGTTTACATATATAAGTTTAGCTAAAATAACACACACAAAAAATCTTTCTTAATCCTGTACAAGGCAGTAAATGTTAACTTAGAAAATTTCCATTTGCCATATGGTCTTCAGGTGATTTGATGTAATTCAAAACAGGCATTCAGTAGCCTAATGGTTTTACTGTACCACAGATGTGTCATTCCCTTGAAATATATTTTTAGTTTGCTGCTCAGGCCTTGATTCTGCTGGCATTAGAAGCCCAATTACAGAAGCAAAGCAAATTCCAAATTCAGTCCACAAGGCTACATTATCAAAACCCTCTCCACTGGAAAAATATTCATGTCAGGCTTGAAATACCTTAATCATATTTTTCTTCATTCCCCAACACAGTATATGAGGATATGATTTAGAAGAGCTAGAAGCTACTCAGGAAAAGCTTTTCCCTGTTTTGTCCAAGTCATTTCAGAGAACTGTGGTTTGAGCCTGAGCTTAGGCTCATGGGGTCGCAGTTTTAACGTGATTAAGAACATGCATGACTAGCACCCATACTTGAGTGCACATACTGCAGATATTAAGTCAGTGGTTCCAAACACATCTTAGTTTGTTTTGTTGCTGGGTCTAAAGCAGTAATGATAGCTCTGTGAGAGGCTTTAGGGAAAAGGTTTTTTTTCTTTTGCTGCTTTGATTTCTTACAATAACAGAAGTATTGGAAACATTTAAGCTCAGATGGGAAAATTCTCAAACCAAATGACTATGCATTCTTAGACTGATGAAGTTTAGATATCTGTGAAATATGTGCATGAAACCTTGGGTGAGAAAGTCCACTTCACTTTGCACAGCCATTTGTTTGGGCTGCCTTTTTTAGCAGTTGCTGCACAATCTTTTCCTTTCCAGTGTGCGTCATGTAGATCAGACATATCAAATAGGGAAGGTGGTAATTCTACAGCATGAACTTACCTCTATAAGTGTGGCCAATGTGGGCCAAGCAGTCTGTAATTGACAGATAAAAATGTTTTGTTCTGATTCAACCATATGGATCAAAGGTTGGTGTAATAGACATCATAGATTGCAGTCCCCTATGAAATCATGTCTTTTCATTCAGTTGCTTTTCTCAGCATTATATCTATGACATCAAGTATATACTTCAGGTGTTTTTGTTTTAAATGACTGAGATTACTTCAAGTGACTGGAATGATCTTTTCTTTAAAAGATTTTCAGATTCCTTTTCAAAATGCTTCTAGATCACCATGAGCGAAGTGGGACTTCACACACACACACCTCACCAGGGGCAGCAGTATATATGCAGTGAAACTGAACACTGTTTCTAACTTTTCATTAATGAGATCACCGTTGCTAGTTCAAAGCAGGTGAAACAATAAATATGTACTTTGAGCAGAGAAAGTGAAATGGTCTACAGAACTTCTTATTACATAAAAAGCGAAAAATTGTATTGCAGACATGTTGCTTCTTGTCAAGCTCTTGTTGGTGTTCCAAGAAAATTAATAACTGACCTACTATAAAATGCTATTCTTTTATTACTTTCTTGAAGCTTTCATCAAAAATAGATATCTTGAGTGTGTTGGATATTTCTGGTTCTTTTGGGGATTTTCTGTAACGTTAATCTCCACAGTGTGGTTGTGTTAACACCTTCCTGCTGCTAAACCAAATTTCACCTTCAGACACAGGGAGACTGAATTTTTAGACAGGGATAATCCAGGACCCAGCAGCAGTGAATTTTGGAAAAGTGCATGAAATATAGCCCAAGTTGAGGTGACTCAGCTGGCAGGCTGAACCTGAGACAGCTTAACAAGAACTGAGTCTTTAAAGATCCTGTGTGTTGATACTTCAGGAGTATGTTATGTTTTCTGAAACTTCCAAGGGACTTTATGAGGACTAGAAAATGCTATTTCATTGCTGCAGAGTAACAGATTTTTTCCTCACAAACAAGGGATGTCCATCTCAAACAATTCTGCCCCATCAGCTGCTTTGACAGGAATAATCGTTGGACCTATTAAAATGTGTGCAGATTCCTCTTTCTTCAAGAGTACATAGAAATTAAGAGTTGAATGTTTGCTCATGTATTACAAGTTACAGACACTACAGTGCTATTCATTGTATAAGATTGATAGATTGATATGCAGGCAGATAAACACAGAAATGTTCTCAAAAGTTGATGCCATCAGTATGTGTATGACATCAGTTAGATGTAGGTGAACCTCTCCTCAGGCTGCAGTCTGGTTAGGGGATTGCTTGTATGAGGCTCGACTATCAGAGCTGCCGGTTGTTCACTAGATAAGAGCAGTTCCTGAAGGACATAAGGGAGGTGGAATCAGAACTCTGCTTTTCTAAAGCTGTGGCGAATGACAAGGGTTACTGTCCAGTTACTGGTACCTTAGCTCTGGTTACAGGAATAAACTACTGTGGTGGTCCATTGTCATGGGAGTGTAACTTTTCCATTCAGCTCTTAGAACAGTTCATTATGCTCATACACACAAAATCACAGAATCACAGAATCAAAGAATAAGCTGAGTTGAAAGGTACCCTCGAGGATCATCGAGTCCAACTCCTGGCCCTGCACAGCACCATATATGTACACCTATATACATATACACAATTTATAGCAATATGTTCTGTGTCAGCCTCTGCTTGGCAAAAAAATCTAAACAGAAACTCCAACTATCAAGTTGTATAACGATGCTTATTTTGTGTACCTTGTTTGTGCAAAAAGAGTTCTTGCATTGCAAGTTTTTTAAGTAACAAATTGTCCTTTAACTTGAAAAGCTCTTTGGCTATGCCTACCTTAGCAAATATGCAGATGAATCCAGGAGTGGATCTGCAGACATTTTAACTATATACATTTCAGAAGGTGTTACTTTGGGCTTATTCTATTCTGGTCATATAGGCTGAATGCCTGTCAGTGACTGAAGTGCACTAGGTGTGCTGCAGGAGAGTGTTGTTGTTGTTGTTGTTGTTCTTTTTAAAATAAATTCTAGAAGTATCCACAGTTCTCAGTGTCTAACCATTATCTTTGGAACATTTGACAGGTGGATCTCAAGGAGCTTAGTAAATCTTTGCAGTTTCAGAGTGGTTAAAATAAATACTGTTAATCACGTTGCAGACAGGGAAAGCAACATACTGAAGTATTGCATAACTTGCCAACACAGAAAGTCTTTGTTTGAACCAGGTGTATATGCCATGTCTGTTGACTTCCAGCTAGTTTTTAAACTTCTCTTCAGTAGTTTAGGTACAGCTACTTTCAGAGCAACAAATCACTGTAGATTTGTACTTCAACATGTGCAAAACAGTTATCACCTAATGAACAAAATGGGCAGGAAATACCTAGGCTGTATGTCAGGTTTGTTCTTTGTGACAATATGATGTGAAAGCAAACGCCAAACACAGCCAAAATAGAATGGTATTTCAGTCAAACCACATTTACTTTGTGTACTCTGAATATCTATGCAATGTGCAGGGTTATATAAATCAGGCATGCAACTTGTAAGCAAAGATATTCACCAGCAAAATGTAGCAACTGTCATATTTAAAATGAATGAATAAAAAAGAACCAGACAATAAAATAACCAGGCAATAAAATAACACAGATTTTCAACCTCATAAACAGCAGTGACATACCTCTGATTTGCACTTTTTTATAAAGAAAAAAACCTTTTAAATCTTGTGGATGTTAAAAATATACTGCATTAACTTTTTGTCTTCTACCAAAAGCCTGCCCTCTATTAGATCAATGACATTTCCTTTGAAAAACATCTGGCTTCTGAG